>PVJA010008487.1:0-21599 GCA_004027025.1 Myocastor coypus | reverse complement strand
TTTCCATTTTCCTCATTCCAGTTCTTATTTACTCTTTCATTTTCTCACACCAGAGTCAATATGATATTTACACATGTGAGTCCCATTTATTTCACTTAGGAGAATGGTCTCAAGTTGCATCCATTTACCCATTAGTCTCAGGTTTATGTTTTTTTTTAATGGCTGGTTAAAGAAGTCCATTGTATAAAAACAGCATGTCTTTTTTTATCCATTTCTTGGTTGGTGAGTATTTGGGTTGTTTTCAAGATTTAGCTATTATACATTGTGCTGCTATAAACATGGGTGTACATATATTGCTGTGGCATGATTTTTTATTCCTCTGGGAAAGTACCAAGAAGGAGATTAGCTGGGTTAAATGGGACCTCTAATTCTAGGTTTTGAAGAATCGCCATATGGATTTCCAGATTGGTTGCACCAGTCTATACTCCCTCAATCAGAGAAGAAGGGTTCCTTTTTCTCCACAGTGCCTCCAACATTTGTTATTGGTTGATTTCTCGATGACAGCTATTCATTCTGAAGATGGAATCACAATATTGTTTTAATTTGCATCTGTTGAGAGACCAATGATGCTGAACATTCTTTCATATATTTATATGCTCTTTGTAGTGTATTCACCTCAGATGCCAACTTTTGGATTTGGTCTTTGAATTTGGGGGACCTGATTTTTTCAGTTCTTTATATGTTCCAGATGTAAGGCCTCTATCTGAATGACAACTGGCTAAAAAATTTTCCCATTTCGTGGGTTGCCTTTTCACTGTTTTCTTTGATGCACCAAAGATTTTTTTTTTTTTAATGTATTTGGTACAGGGTCTCACTACACAGCTTGGACTCATAGTGATCCTCCTGTTTTCAGCCTCCCCAGAGCAGGGAATACAGGTGTGGGCCACCATGCCTGGCCTCAGTGGCTCAGAGCACTTGGGGTGAGGCCCACACAGCATGTGGTGCTGAGGATCAAAGCCCAGTCCCTGTGCTTGCCTAAGCAGATGCTTTGTCCGCTGAGCTATCTCATTAGCCCTGAAAAAGCTTTCTAATGTGATCCCAGTTGGTTCTTTGAAGTATTTCCCATGCAGTCTGGGTTTTATTCATGAACTCTCTGCCTATCCCTATGTCTTAAAGATTTCTATATACTTTTAAAAAACTTTATTGTATGTATGTATATTATGGCCAGCTTAGCCTGCCCTGAGGGTGGGGATGGCATAGCATGTGGTGCCGGGGATCAAACTGTGGTCCCTGCGGTTGACTAAGCAGGAGCTTTAGACTGCTGAGCTATCTCACCAGCCCTCTATATACTTTTTTCCAGTAGATTTAATGTTTTAATATTTAGATCTTTGATCCATTTTTATTTTAGTTTAGTGCATGATGACAGACATGGGTCTAGTTTTGGTCTTCAACATGTGGAAAGCCAGTTTTTCCAGCACCATTTATTAAAGAGGTTTTTTTCTGTTGATATGGTGTATTACATTTAATCTGCATATGTTATTTGCAGTGAACATGTTTGGCTTTTTGTCAAGGATGTGGCTGAGCATGTGTACTGGTTGATACAGTTTAGAAGCCTAATTGAGTCAGTAGGAAGCTAGGTTTCTTACTTTGTAAACATCTTCATTCTGTGCAAGAGGAGGGTATGGACATTGTGTGAATTCTACACCCTCACCCCAGAGTAGAATGCCTGTAGGAAAGGAAAGAGGCTGCTGCTGCTCCAGTTCCCCACTTTGCTCTTTGCTGTTTTTGGCTGCCAGAAACTACTGCTTTCTGTGATGTACTACTCTGCCTTGGAACCAGCCTCGTATGGACTGAAGCCTCCACTAGTTGTGAGCTGAATAAAACTTTCCTTCCTTAATTTTGGGTGTTGGATATTTTGTGCCAGTCATGAGTAAAAAGTAACCAAGACAGTGTGTTTCTTGGAGTTTTATCAGCATCTTCTAATTTATTCCATTGGTCCTCAGATCTTTTCTGCTAGCACTGTGCTGTAGCTTTGTAGTTTCAAATCAGGGATTGGATTGCACCTTCTCCCACCTTTGTAAGCATCTTCTGGTTCCAAATGAATTTTACAGATGTTTTCTGTAGTTATGAGGGATGCTAATGGTATTTTGATTGGGATTGCATTAAATCTATATAACAATTTTGGGAGTATGGACATTTTCATTATGTTGGTTCTTCCTATCCAGGAGCAAGGGATATCTTTCCATTTTCTAATATCCTCTTCAGTCTTCTTTAGATAACTGGTAATTCTCAATGTATAGTTTATTTCATTAGATTGATTCCTGAGTATTTCATCTTTTTTCAGATGTCATCATGAAGGGTGTAGTTTTCCTAATTTCTCAGTCAATTTGTGTAGGAATATTATTGAGTTTTGAACGTTGACATTATATTCAGCTATCCTAAATTTGGTTATTAAATCTAGAAGTTTTTTGTGGAGTTTTTGGGGTCTTCCATGTAGAGTACCATGTCATCAGCAAATAACTACCTTCTTCCTTTCCTTACATTTATTTCTCTTGTCTGACTGCTCTGGTAATGTTTCTACAACTATATTAAATAGGAGTAATGATAGTGGACATCTTTGTTTTCTTCCTGATCTTAAGAGTAAAAACTAGGGGCTGGGGAGATGGCTCTGTGGCACAAGTGCCTGCCTGGCAAGTGCAAGATCAGGCGTTTAAACCCCGGTCCCGCAAAAAAAAAAAAAAAAAAAAAGTAAAAACTCAGTTTTTGACCAGTTAGTGTGATGTTGGATGTTAGGTTTGCCATCCTTTGCTCTGTGGATACAGTGTATTACATCTATTGATTTGCATGTTAAACCAACCTCACATACCAGGAATGAATCCTACTTGGTCATGGTGAATAATCTTGATGATTTGCTGTATTTTGTCTACCAGTATCTTATTGAGGATTTTCTCATCTATGCTCATTAGGGAGATTGGCCTGTAATTCTCTTATTTGATTGGTTCCTTCTCTGGTTTTGGTATCAGGGTAATACTTTCTTCCAGGAATGAGTTTGGTAATATTGCTTCCCTTTTATTTCACTGAAGAGTTTGAGGAGTAGTTGCATTAGATCTTCAGTACATTTTTTGTACAACTGAGCTGCATACCCATGATTATCTGGGCTTTTCTTTGTTGGTAGGGTTTTAATTACATTTGAAGTTCATCAATTGCTACTGTGTTTTTTAGAATTTTTATATCTTGATGTAGCTTTGGTAGTTCATATATCTAGAAACCTGTCCATCTGTTTTCTATTTTATAATAAAGACTCTTGAAGTAGTTATTGATGATTTTCTGGATTTCAGCAGGATCTATTGTGATTTCACCCTTTTATATTCCTAATTGCATGAATTTGAGTCTTTTGATAAAATGGGCTACAGGTTTATCAATTTTATTTAATCTTTCAAAGAACCAACTCTTTGATTTATTCTTTGCATTTTTTAGTCTCAATTGTATTAAATTCTGTTCTGGTCTTTATAATTTCTTCCTTTGTATAGCTTTGAGCTTGACTTGTTCCTTTTCTAGAAGTTTGAGATTTGACATTGAGTTATTTATTTAAGTTCACTGTCTTCCTAATATGGATATTCATTATTATACATTTCCTTCTTAGGACTGCTTTTATGACATTTCATCAGTTCTGATTATGTTGTATTGACACTCATTTCTGTGTAGATACTATTCAATTTTTACATCTGTGATTCATTGTTTAGTAGGGTGTTATTTAATTTCTATGTATTTATGGAGTTTTTGTGGCTTCTTTTACCATTGATTTCCAATTTCACTGCACTATGATATATGGGATAATTTTAATTCCTTTCCATTTACTTGTATATTTTCCATGAGCTAGTAATCTATTTTGGAGCTGTCTCACATGCAGCTGAGAATGTGTACTCTGATGTTGTGGGGTGGAACATTCTGTAGACACCTATTAAGTCCATTTGTTCACAGGCTTCACTCACTTCTGCTATTTGCTGACTTTTGTCTAGTTGATTAGGTGATCCTGTATTTGGTACACATATTTATGATTGTAGTGTCTTCATCTTAGTATTTCCCCTGAACAGGAATGTTGTGACCTTTTAAATCTCCTTTGATCTGTCTTGGCTTGAAGTTCAAATTGTGTGAAAACAGAACAGATACTCTGTTTTTTTCTGGGTTTCTGTTGCATGGAATATTGTTTTCCATCTTTTGACTTTTGGTCTGTTGTAAATTTCTTTTTTCTTTTGTTTAATGCACTTAGTACAAGGGATACAGGGTCTACAGGGTCTCACTACACAGATCAGACTCATAGTGATTCTCTTTATTTTTAGCATCCCAAAGCACTGAGATTACAGGCACGAGCTACCATGCCCAGTCTGAATCACATCTCAGCATGCCCTAGGGGCGGGGCCAGCATGACACGCAGGACAGGGGATCAAACCCAGCCACTGCACTCTGCCTAAGTAGGTGCTTCAGTCTGCTGAGCTCTCAGGCTGGCTCACAAGATTTCTTTTTGAATTAAATGTTCCATGTATGAAGTATACTGTTGAATCTTGTTTCTTGATACATTCTGCCAGGGTTTCGTTTGTTTTCTCTGCCTGGTGCTTATTCCTATTAGTATTCTTGGATTTCTGCACATTGTTATCTCTCTCTACAAAACTTCCAGAACTCATTGTATAGTTGGTTTGGTGGTCATTAATCTTTGGTTGTTCTTTCTTTGTCAAGAGTGCACCTTGCAATACTTCACTCAGAGCTCTCAACTTAAGGGTTTGTGTTAAGTCTGTTGTAATCTGATGGACTTTTCTTTGCAGGTGACTGTTTTTTTCTCTAACATCTTTTAATATTCTGTCTTGTGCTGAATTTTTCAAATTTTTATTATATATGCTTTGGTGTAGATTTATTTTGGTCATGGCCAACTGGAGTTCTATATGCCTCACTTTCTTCTATGTTAAATTCTTTTTCCCTGCCAGAGAAGTTTGTTGCCATTACTTTTTTTTTTTTTGTCTTTTTGAGACAGGGTCTCACTGTGCAGTCAGTTCAGGCTGGCCTTGAGCTCACTTTTGTAGCCCAGGCTGGTCTCGAACTCACACTGATCCTCCTGCCTCAGCCTCCTGAGTGTGGGGATTACAGGTGTGCACCACCATGCCCAGCTTGTTGCCATTACTTCTGTGAAGGATTTTTTGAAAAAATTTATTTGTGCTGGTTCCTGCTTTGTCATAGACTCTAATCAGTCTTAACATTCTTCACATCATTTTGTAGCTGTTGGACTGCTTTTTCATGGTACTTTGTTATTTTTAAGAAGGCTTTTTTTTCATGATCACTAGCCACAATTCTGTCTTCTAGGTCTGATGTTGATTTCACTTTTGTTGAGGTGACTTTGCCAACTTTGAAGAGAATTTTTGTTTTCCTGGATATGTTTGAATCTGGTTCACGGATTCCATTTCTTTTCTATATTGTGCATTCATGATTTCCATCATTTTCCTATGTACTTCTATTTTTTATCCATATCTATTCTACACTTGCTAAGTCTTTCATTATAGTCATCCTTTCTTTTTTTACCTGGGAGATTATTTCTGATCTGATTTTTGCTATAGTCTTGTATACCTGTTTTTGAACTTCTGCTGTCATTTCAGAAATTTTACATGGATCTCTATTTTCTTTTACTTCATTATTGCTTGGACTTGTGGTGGGTAGACTGAAAGTCTGGGGTTGGGTTTTGACTTTGTGTCTTGTCATTTTCTATTTGTGTGTGTGTGTTGATGCCTTTTTGTTTCTTGAACAGGGTCTCACTATGTAGTGCAGGCTAGCTTTGAACTCAGTACATAGGCTAGGCTGGCCAAACTCATAGTAATCTTCCTATCTCAGCCTCCTAAGTGCTGGGATTGTAGGCATGTACCACTGTGCCTGGCAGAAATAGCTGTTTTGCTTTCCCATATAAATTTTATAGGCTGTCAATTTCCAATACAAAACTTTTAGCAATTTTGATTGGTAAATGTAGTAAAACAAACATGTCAATTTGGAAAGAACAAATGTGTATACCCTGGTTTAGGCCTTTATGTCAACATTTAGGTTTTTTCATGTGAATTTTTCATGAGATTATAGATGTTTTAGATGCAGCCATATTCACACATACACCACTGATTTTTGTACATTAACCTATAATCTGTAAGCTTGACTGTAAAGTTTGATTTTTAGTTATACAAATATCATTTCTATCAAATTTTTGTGACAAGGTCTTGCTGTGTTGCCCAAGCTGGCCTGAAACTCCTGGGGCCCAAAGAGGTTGAACTCCTTCCAGGGACATAACACCTCACTGTATATGTGTTTTGTTAATGTATTCCTAGTCAAGAGCTCTACCACTGCCAAATTCTACCACATCCCCTTGCACTAAGCCACATTCCCAGCACAGTTTCAGATTGTGTGTGTGTGTGTGTGTGTGTGTGTGTGTGTGTGTGTGTGTGTGTGTGTGTGTGCAGAGTCTCACTATGCAGCTCTGACTCATAGTGATCCTCCTGTTTCCTGCTTCCCCAGTGCTGGGATTACAGGTGTGTACCACCACACCTGGACTCCATCACTGGCTTAGTGTGCCGGAGATCAGGGCTGGCACAGTAGATGGGACCAGGAATCGATCGAACCCTGGCCCCTGCGCTTCCCTAAGGAAGCACTTAGTCCGCTGAGCTAGACTGCTGGCTCTTAGTTTCAGAATTTGAAGGCTGGAGTAGCAATCTCTTAACAGCAGCTCATAGATTTAGACTCCCTGTCCCCAGTATTCTAAGTGGCATAATCATATTTTTAGTTCTTTAGAATATATGAATTGCCATATTGCTACACTATCACACTGTTAATTTTCTTCATCACTGGAGATGAACTTGGCTCAAAGTGACATCCCTAGCCCTCTGAAACAGGGTCTCAAAAACCCTCCACTGCACTAGTTCCACATAGGACTTTAGGGGTTATTTTATCCATACTGGTTAAATCTTAAGAAACACATAATTATTCTGTTTTATTTTTAGACACAAGAAAATACATCATGTACCTACATAATAAGACAAGGAATATGTTCAGTGCAAGGATTCACACCTGTGCATAGAGAGGATTGTCTACTCAGTCTGGTGACACCAAAGCATGCACCACATGGGGTTCTTTTTCCTAGAAAACAACTCTGCTGGGTGAAACAGCGAGGCCACTGGGTAGGAGCTTCTTGAGGGCCAGCTAGAGGGCAGAGGTGCTCACAGACTCCATGACTGTGGGTAGCTTTTGGGATGGGCCACATAAAGAGGAGTTGCTGAGCTCTGGAAGGCCCCTCCTCAGTAGGGGATGTCATTTTGATAGTATTGGATCATGTCGTAGGTCCGGCTCCTAAAGGTGACAGGTGGCAAGAGTGAAAGGAAGCCGTGTAAGCATCTCTTACATACCCAGATCTTTCTCATTCTCCCAGCAAACACATACTTGTTTTGCCATGAACAGATACTACGGGATTCCCCTAGTCCCTTTCGCTGACTCAGCCATGCTGCTACATGTTTTTCTCCCTCAAACCACCTCCTGTTTCTTCACTGTCTCCACACTTACAGCCTAGCCTGAGTTGCCTTGGCCCTTTTCTTTTTAGGGATAGGTTTTCCACTTCCTCCCAGGCTCACTCAACAGTTCCTGTGAGTGTCCCATGATACAGCCTGTGATCCCAGCCTCCTTTGCCGTCATCATTAGGGCATCCCTCTGATGGGAGCTCCCAGATTCTCAGATGCTTCCTTTATCCACCTGCTGGAGTCACCTTTCCTATTACAAAGTCACCTCTGACTCATACCATATAAACACCCTAGCCTGAGCTCTGACTTTAGCACCTGCACCCAACCCTCTTCTCAGGCTCCCCTTATACCTCTTTATGCCTGTCTCGGCAATGACCAACAGATTGTCCCTACCCTGCCTTCCAGTCTCTGTCACCCTCTTCCTAAGTAGCAAAGTCATCCTAAGATTCCTCCTTGTTTCTCAGGGCCGTATACACCCAGAACACCTTGGCCCCAGGTAGGTATAGCTTTCTACCTTCCGCCCCTGACAGGTGTTGACCCTAGCATTCCCCCTTCCCCTCTAAGCCAGCACCTGTTGTTTTCCTAAAGCTCCCATGAGAGAAGTTGGACTCCAAGACCCCTAATACCTGTCCAGAATGGGTAAATGCAGAAAAGAAGGGTAGGTGGAATGACTTGCCTGTTGCTAAGGAAGCAATTCTGAATGATCTTCATGATGAAATTTGCAGCCTCTCGCTCAGTCATGTTGGGGCTAAACCTGTGCCTGGGGAAAGACCAAGCAGGTGTTCTTGCTGCCTGCCAGAGATCACCCCATGTTAGCCCATCCCATGTCAGGTGGACTTCTGTATTTATGGGAATATGTTTATCTAAAGGATGTGCCCTGAAAATACCTCCGGCATCCAAAAGCTAGGGATGGTATGGTGGGATATCTCCTGGATCCAGGTGGCCCCGTGGCTAGGGAAAGAAAAGCCAAGCAACTAGAGCCCCAGGGCTGAGGACTTGTTTGGTATCCTCAAGGAACTAAAGGATGGTTACATATGTCTTTAACATGGCCCAGCACGTCCCATCTAGAACACTACCACTACGGTGCCAAAGCAGTGATAGTTCCAAGGTTCTCATCTCAGGAGAAGCCTTGGTCAAAAGCTGTCCCTCAAATGTCTGGTGTATCTACTGAGGAACCTACTTCAAGAGCTTGATTGTCTGGCCACGGAAGCAGGGCAAGCCTGTATCCAACATGAGAGTGACTAGAGAGACAACTGCGTCCATGTAGGGCCTGTGAAGAGATGGGAAAGGGAAAGATAATCCTGGGAGCAGCTGTACCCAACAGCCTCCTCCTGGACTTTTTCCTCCATGGCATCCCTTGTCACATGCAATCTGCTGTTGAACGTTACCACTGCTGTATGGCCTTGGTCAGATGACATATCTATCATGTGATAAAGGGCAATACCAAGTCTACAGCATGCAGATTAGGGGGTGCCAAATGCTCAAGCTATTAAAGATGAGTGTGATACCCAGAAGGGCTAATGGAGGTTAAGCAGAGGATGCAGACAGCAACTGGAGGTACCAGGTGAGGAGAAAATGCTGGTACAGGTGAGCAGAGAAAGGACAGCCTAATTCCCCTTCCCTTCCCACCTTTTAGGGGCTGTCCACCCTTTGCTCACCGCACAGCCAGGTAGCCACGGACACACATTTCCATGAACCACTTGAATGGTGTGGCCTCCATCTTGCCTCCCATGATCATCACCATCTCATCTGTCAGCTTAATGTCAGGTTCCCAACCCAGGTTGCCACCTGGTGAGCTTTCAAACATGAAGCCAAAGTCTGCAAAACCCCAAAGACCCCCTGTAACTGATGCCTATCCTTGATCTGCAGCACAAATGGCAGGAGCTGTAAGCAGCCAAAGACAGCAGGACTTTCCACAAGTAGGCCACTGGCCATGAGCTGGAAGTAGAGCCGGGTGCCAGGCTGGAGCAGAGAGGCAGCACTGAGCCTGGAGAAGCCCAGCTCTGTTGGCTCCATCTTCTCATCCAGAGCTCTGCAGCCACACTCACACCCAGCTTCCTGGCCTCAGAACAGTCTGCTGGCCAACTGGCTGGACCTCAGAATAGACATGAATGTTCCACCTGATCCTCCCACCTGGGTGACCCAAGGCATGCCAGTTCTACTCTGGGGTGCCACCCCCCACCTGAAAGGTAAAGGGAGAAGAGGGTGGCACTGTGGCCTGGCTGACCAATGTGAATGATGTGGCCCTTCTTGTCCAGCATGATGTTGCCATTGTGCCTGTCCTTGATCTGCAGCAGGAACAGCAAGAGGCTGTAGGCGGCCATGCTTCGGATAAAGTTGTAGCGAGCCTGTGTAAAGAGAGCTGTGGGCTTACAATGGCTCTAGGTTTGTAGGTGCTATCTCTAGATCTGCCCACTCTGAAACAGAATTTGGTGGTATCTGGGGTACAATAGCAGCAGGCCCTTCCTCCTATACTAAGGTTTTGCTTTCTCCTGGGGAGTCCAGCTCTAGGCCCCTATGACACCCAGGAAAGGTGACCTTATTTATTCTCTAAAACAAGACTGAAAAGCAGAAGAGAGGAAGCAGGTGATTAGCCAGCGGTGGTGAGAGGGATGTGATCAGAGGGCAAATGAGCCTGGGGCTGAACCCTTGCCCACTCCCTACCTGCTGGAAGGCCAAGGTAGACTCATCACCATACTGGCGGGTGAAGTAGTCGTACATGCCAAAGTCTGTCTGGCGGCCAAGCTGGTCCCGGGAGGTGCAGTCAGGGATGCATTCGATCACCCCACACTAGGGAG
The DNA here is from genome assembly GCA_004027025.1 of Myocastor coypus. Lineage (NCBI taxonomy): Eukaryota > Metazoa > Chordata > Mammalia > Rodentia > Myocastoridae > Myocastor > Myocastor coypus. The sequence goes on along the minus strand of PVJA010008487.1, from coordinate 11,329 downwards.
AGGTAGAGGAGGAAAAAGGAAGGGTTAAGTCTTGAGGACTACTAGGTGGAAAGGACTGAAAAGTCCCTGCTAAGTTCCTATTCAGAAAACTTACCCCAGGAGCAGTAGCCACTACACGGTAGGGAAAAACAAAAAGGTCCAGGCCGACCAACTGGAAGATATTCTTGAAGAGGTCGATGATTTGCAGGGCCAGCATGTCCTGGGAACCATAGAGGCACAGAATGGGGTCTACTGACCTTTCCTCTGAACCTGGCTCACAAAACTGCCACAGGCCCTTGAGGCTCACCTAGGGCAAATGCTAAATGGTCAGGAAAGAGGGGAGGCCAGGAGTCTGGAAGGCCTTGCCTGAGCACACCTGGGGCTGTGCTGGGTGTGAGGCAGTGCTGCCTAGAGTCTGTGAGGAGGGGACTTCCCTGTCTCAGGACTCTTCTGTAGAAGTTGACACTAGAGAGTGGCTGAAGGAGAAGCCTAGTTTACTCCATAAATACAAGAACCAAATGGGGGAAGCAAAGACTCATTTTTGCACATGACGTTCCCCCTTTGTTGTGCTTGGAGCCTGACCCTCAGCCTGCTCTGTCACCTGCCGACAGTCGTCCCCCACTTTGAAGATGGCTGCCTGCCAACAGATCTTCTGGCCATCAGCCTCCTGACTGCAGCCCTCATCCTCAGAGTCTGAGCGGCACCGCAGACCTGTGGGTGAGACAGAGAGGCCACCTGTTAGAGGGCTGGGAGATGCTTTCTGAGAGCACACAACAAGCCCTATTCATGTTCCTAGGAAGAACCCCAGGATTCTTAGGGGTCACTTCTGCAAAGTCTTTGAGGACCAAGAGGCTTGGGAAGGCCCAAGAAATGTCCTGGGTGTCTAAATTACTGAGTTAGGAGCCTTTTTCTAAGAATATTTTGCCCATGAACTAAAACCACAGGAACCTTTTTTTTCCTTTTGCAACAGTGGGGACTGATCTCAGGTCTTCATAATGAGTTATATCCTATTCCAGTACGAGGGATTGAACCCAGGATGTTTGCACTGAGCTATAATACTTAACTCCTTTTTAAACTTTTTTTTTTTTTTTTTAAATATTGACACACAGTTTCACTAAATCGCCCAAGCTAGGCTCAAATGTAGCATCCTCCTTCGTCAGCATCTCAGAGTGCTAGGATCACAGGCATACACTACTATTGTAAAAATAGATACAATCAAGTTAAGATGAGGTCATGTTGGGTTATGGAATTCTTATAAGAAAAAGAAAATTGGGACACAGACCCATGTAGGAGGACACGTAGAGGCAGAGACTGGGGTGATGCAGCCTGAGCCAAGGAATTCCAGGGCTGCTGGTAACCATCACAAGCTGGAAGAGGCAAGGAAGGAGCCTGCCTCAGAGCCATGACCCTGCTGACACCTTTACAGTGGATTTCTGGTTCCAAGAACACTATGTTCCCATTACTGAAGTTGTGTGAGCTATGCTCATTTGTGCATCAGCCCCAGAAAACCAGTGAGCCCCACAAAGGCCTAGATCATGTGGCCTCTTCAAGGGGCATCCTGGACATAATACCAGCAAACTTTCAAGAGGGGCATGTCTGTCACTGCATACAAGCTCTACCATCTCAAAGGAGAAGTGAGACGGCAGGCAAATGGGTAGGCAGACACCATCTATTACAGAGGACTGGTGATAACTGTGCAGAAAGAAACTGGCATTAGCAAAGAAAAGCATTTAGACCTCAAACTAAAGCAGAACTTTTCACTGACCTTCTTTTTCAAGTTCACTGACTCCACATCGTTTCACCTTAAATTTGGCCAGATATGGGGCTTTTGCTGCACTAAAATACAGAGAAAGAACACAGGACTCATGATACAGCACATAAAACCTCCCAAGGAGGGCAGCAGCATAGGCACTCACCTCTGCATGGGTGTCCCTGACTTGTAGTCAATGTCTAGTACGATGGCCTCAGGGTTGCTGGGCAGGTAGCAGCCTGTGCAGGGACAGAAGGGAGGCAAATGATGATGCTCACACGTGACCAAGGGGGAAGCCACGAGCAGTTCCCAATGCAGACTGTGTATGCAGTCTGCCCTGCAGTCACTTTGCTCCCAGAGGGGACTACTACTCAGTGACACCAGTGTCTTTATTATGGAATGGGTCCATCCTCCCTGGCTTTATGATGGTTCAGGATTTGTACTGGACCTCTTAACAAAGCCGCCAATCCCTGCAGATATTTCTGAGAGGACATGCTGAGCCTTAGCCTCACGGACACTGCCTTGCCACTCCTCAGCAGCATGGAGACTGTCCTGTTCTCCTTATGGGGGCTTCCTGCCTACCTGTCCACCTCCCCCCACTTCTCCTTCATTTTGAGCTTAGCTCATAACTGAAGCTCCCCTTTCTCAATAAATGCACCAGTAAGATGACTAGAGGAAGCCTATTCTGTGACACCAGGAGTCCTAAGGTTCAAGTGCTTGTGCATGTATGACTGGCCATGCTCTTGTGCTGAAGCCTTCCCCATACTTCCCAGAGAAGGCTGTGGCTCTCCTCCTGTCTTGCTGACCTTCCAAGGCTGCCTGCTTACCTGGCTGGACTTTCACTTCAGAAAGGGCTGACAGACAAGCCTTCTTTCTCTCATCACCTTTAGGAAAGGGCCTGAGAAGACAGAAATGCTTTGCTCTTTCTTCTGTAGAACAACCTTCTGGGATTCAAATGTGGATCCCCTTCTCTGTTCTCTTCCCAGTTCCAGCCACTCCTGGTCATATCAGGCTCAGATTGTCACGAAACCATCTGCAACAGTGCCTGCCCAAATGCCTCACTAGGGAGCCAGAATGGAGCTGATTTCTGGTTGTGCCCCTTGCCCATGTGCAGTGTGTGTGTTTTTGTCGAGGGAACTGGGAACAGATAGTTGTAGAGATCAACAGTTCTGGGCTCAAAATTCTATCTCTGTAATTTACTTGCTGTATCACTTTGGGCAGGGGATGAAGGTGGCACGGGAGACAAGAGTCATGTGCCTATCACATGATGATGCCTGGAAAATGCTGTCTCCTGGCTTTTGTTTGGATCTGCACTGTCCCCCCAAAGGCCCATATGTTAAAGGCTTGATCTGCACCTTGGCATTGGGAGGTAATAGAAACTGGTAAGAAGAGGGGCCTAGTAGAATGTCTGAGGTCACTAAGGTACCCCTTTGAAAGAGACTGTGAGACACCAGCCTAATGCAGGGTACCAGATGAGAAGTTCCCCCCATGATGTGCTGTCTTGCCACAGGCCTAAGAGGAACGAGGCCACTGACTACGGATTGAAACATTTAACACTATCAGCCAAAATAAACTATTCCCTTTTCATTGCTGAAGATGAAACTTAGGGTCTTGCTTGTGCTAAGTACATACTCTACTCCATACCTCTTTCCTCTTTAAGTTGATTATCCCAGGTACCTTGTTACAGTGAGACAAACCTGACTAACACACTTTCTCAATCCTTTGTCTCTGTGGCATAGAAGCTGCCAACACTGCTGTTTTGCTCAGTGCCCAACCTAGAGAAGGGACACTGAGACATGGTTGGGCCTCATGGTTACCAAGATAGGAGCCACCTGCACAATGGAGATGGCCTAGAGAATAAGCCTGAGAAGCACTGGGCTTAGTTCTCCCCTGCCTGTTCCACCCTAGGCATGTGGCCAATGTCTATGCTTCTAGGGTGCCATCCCATACATATGAACAATAGCACTGACAAGCAAACATAGTGTCAGAGCCCCATGCACTAAGGGTCCAGGGCAACAATGGTTGGGACTGTGGGCACCTGATTTTCCAGAGTATAGAGAAGACATAGTAGCTTAACTGTGGGATGAGGTGGGAGAACGAAACAAAGATGGGTTTCCTTAAAGGGGATGGGTCTGCATGCTTGAATAATCCCACACATAGCTTCCCAACCCTAGTTGTGTATAAGAATATACAGAGGCCTTGCTGGAGGGACTGGCATCGGAAATGAGGTCAAGCACAGGTATTTTCAAAGCTCCCACACAATTCCAACAAAGGGCAGGACAGTTAGGAAAGATCCTTGGAATGTTTCTAAAATGCTGCCACTTACTTGATAATTGCTGACACATTGGTGATCTTATTAAAGAAATCAAATTCTCGCTGGTAGAAATCCTTGGCTGGACCCGACAGGGAGCCTGTAATCTCTTCCACTAACTGTTCCAGGAGGTCACCAATGTCCGCTGAGGAGGAGACAGAGACTGGATACCTGTGGCAGCCACAGGGACCTTTGAAGAACCCACATATCTGGGTTCCTCTCAGGACCCAGAAATGATGTGGGAAGTATAGTCTGTGGATGGATATGAGGCTGCCACACACTGTCACCACCCTGTTGACACTGCCACACTGGTGAGAAGTGCCAGAGCCTGGGCAGAGCTCCAAGAAAGGGAAGGTGCCCTGGTTGTCACAGATTCCTTCCTCACTGTTGCTTATGTGCATTAAGAAAAAAAAGCCAGTGTCACTTGGGCATGTCCTTAGAGAAGCAATACAAATTAATTTTATTAAACCCTACCCTGAGGACTTGTCATTTTAATATCTGTGTGAGGAAAGAGGGTATACGCACAGTACTCCTGTGAGATATGATGCCCTTGTGTCCTGAGGTACACCTGGCAACTGCTATTCAAGCTGAACTTACCCCTTTTTTCATCAAGTATCATTTTATTTCTCTCTCCTTTTCCCTCTAGGACTGGCAGTACTGTAGCCTCGCTTAGACTAGCATCGCTATAAATGCCTGAGGAGTGTGTTGTGCTATGGTGTTATGACATCATTCAATAGTAGGAGGTTTAAGCTTAATTATACAGGATCAATATTGTATATGTGAACGGTCCTGAGACAAATGACCACTATATAATACGTTAATATTTCAAAGATTTGGATAACTCGCTGATATTTTCTTATAAATGACTGCTGTTTGGTACTACAAAAGCCTAGGACTGGAGGTGTCAATCACTGGCAAAGGATTTCCTTAGCATGTGTGCAGCTGTGCATTCTATCCCTAGCACCAACAGTGTGGGGGGGTGTGAGACTGAGACTTTAACACTGACAGCTAATGCCTACATAAACCAAAGCTCTTTGAAGGTCTCAATACTTGTAAGACTGTGAGGGGCCCAGATGTTTCCCTGAGAAGCACCATGCAGGGCCAACTTCCCTTCCTCATTGAGTCACAGGCTGTGTCAGATCTAGGATGACTCTTAACAGTATAGTGTAACAAACAGCTTTCAAGCAGGAGACTTACACACTTGGGAGCTGCAGAGTGGGCCCTGCATGGCATGTACAAAGGCTGTTAAGTGGCAAGAAGAGCCTCATCAAAGGCTGGCAACCAGAAGAGTCTACTTGTGGGGGCAGCATAACCCACAAAGGCTCTAGAGACCACAGAAGTGATGAAGATGGGGAGAGAGCCTGAGGAAAAAGGACAAAATACTCACGATCTTTCTGGTGCCCCTCTTCATCTAGGTAGATGTTAGTTTTCATGTTCCAGATAAACTGGTGTGCCAAAAGCTGGGATCTAGATGCTGCCCACAGAATATATTCACGTACATAGCCCATCTGTAGGACAGCAAGGTCTCTGTCAGCCTGTATTTGGGGTTCCCTCTACCAGGGCAGATCCCTTTATACCAGTACAGGCACTAACTCCCAATGCTTGGCTGTGTGGCTCCCTCTGTATGGTGGCCTCTCCAGGTTCAGTGGCAAGTCTAGCCCAGAGGAAAGCCAAGCTCCACCTAGACAGCTGGAACTCACAGGGATGAGGTCCCCCCAAACAAGCTTGAGTCAAGTGTTTTTCTCCTTACTTCTCCTGCATTTAAACCAATTTTTGTTCTTTCAAATACAAGCTAGTATCAAAAGCTCACTTGTGCAGACATGGTGGCGCACATTTGTAATCCCAGCACTTGGGAATCTGAAGCAGAAGGATTGTTGTGAGTTCAAGGCTAACCTAGGTTACATAGTTCAAGGTCAGCCTGTACTTTTCTTTTCAGGACCAGGGGTTGAACTCAGGACCTTACGCTTACCAGACAGGTGCCTAAGCCACTGAGCTATCTCCCTGGCTCTAGCCTGTACTTTTTTGAGGAAAAAAAACACAAAAAAAACAAAAACAACTCTCTTTTGTAAGGAAGTGGTTTAGAACAATATTCCTAAATGACAGACAGGTTCCACAAGGCTCTACTTAATGTACAGCTACTGCCTGCAAAAGTTAACACCCTATCCTAAGAGCCTCCTCCTTTTCTTTTTCAGTCATTTTCCAGCACTCAGCTGGTAACCTGTGCTTTGTCCCTATTTTTCTGAGGTACTGAAAATATTAGGTGCTGACTAAATTACTAATTTTTTTTTGCTTTATCCTATAAATAGTATTATTATTCTAATATATGGATTGGCCAGACAGCTCAGCAGATTAAAGCACCTGCTTAGGCAGACTTAGGGGCTGGGGTTAGATCCCTGGTGTGCTGTGCCAGCCCTGCCCCTTGGCCACACTGAGATGGCAAATGAGAATGGGTGTGGTGGTGTGAGCTATCAGGCTGGGCTTTAACCAATATAATTACTGAAAAAGGGTTTGAATGGTTTTGCTTTTTTGTCCTGGGGATATTTTCCACAACGAGATGGAACCCAGTGCTACACTGAGTCCCCAACCCTTTTCATTGACTTGTTTTTATTTTGGGACAGGCTCCTGCTAGGTTTGTTTGTTTATTTATGGAACTGGGGATCAAACTTAGGACCTTGCAGTTGCCAGGCAGGCACTTGTGCCCCTGAGCCCATGCTAGGTTTTTTAGATTGGCCTCAAACTTACTATCCGTCTGCTTCAGCTCCTGAGTAGCTTGCAGTACAGGCATAGGCTACCACATCTGGCGGGTAGCTGCAGTTTTAAAGATCATGCTCTAGGGCCCAGCGGGATGGCTCAGTGGTCTAAAGCGCCTGCTTGGGAAAGCTTGGGCGGCTTCAGGGACCGTGGTTTGATCCCGGGCACCACATGCTGTGCCAGCCCTGCCCTCAGGGCAGGCTGAGCTGTCCATAAAAATGAGTGAATAAACAAACAAAGGTTCTGAAACAAGAAAAAAAAAATAAAATTAAATTAAAAAAAATAAAGATCATGCTCTAGGCTTAAAAAGGACAATTAGATTCTCTGGGAGGACTCCCAAAGGAGAGTCCTCACTCTTTGCAGCAGCTTGTGGTTACCCATGTGCTATAACAGTCTTTGGATGTATGTTCCCAGTGTGCATGGGTAAGTGGCTTAACAGGAAATATTTCAAGTGACTCATGGTTATAGGTATCACCCAATTCTAATCCAGCACATGGATCTAAAGGTAAACTGAAATATTCAGTTTGCAGTGCTTTTAGATACAAATTTGTTTTATAGTAATATAAATACTGACAGAGTTCCAAAGTCAAAATACTACCCCTCTATCCTGTTCTCTCCTTCCCTGGTCATTTTATGAGGGTTTTTGTTGTTGCTGATGTGCTGGGAGACATTAGAAAAGAGTGACTGTGGCTGGGTCTGTAGTTCAGTAGTAGAGCACTTGCCTAGTGCAGGCCTGATCTCCAGCCCCCCAAGCAAAACAGCCTAGGGCCAGGTTTATAGCACAGCAGCACAATACCTGCCTGGCAAGTACAAGGCCATGAGTTTGATTCCCAATACCAAAAAACAAACAAAAAATATACTGATATACATTGAAGATGTCCAAATCCTTAAGTTTATACTAATACTTAGAAAAAAAGAAAAACTCACTGGATAATGCTAAAGAATTTAACCACTGTTTTGAAAACTAGAAAAGAAACATAAAAAAGTGAACCCAGGGTCTTCACACTGAGCTACGCTCCGTGCCTTTTTTACTTTGAGGCAGGATCTTTACATGTTGCTAAGCTGCCAAGGCTGGGCTGGAACTTTCAATCTTCTTGCCTGTGCCTCACAGAGGGATGACATTTAAAGGTGTGGGCTACCACTTGGCAAGGTGGTGTTTTTTGTGTTTGTTTGTTTGTTTGTTTGTTTTTAAAGCAACTCATAAAAACAAAAAAAAACAACCCTGCAGCCTACCCACACTGGCTGTGTTAACTAACTACAGCCAAAACTGAGCCTTTAGGGGCTCAGGGCAGACTGCTATGCACAAGGACACATGGTCATTTCTGGCAGTCACTATCATTCACACAGATATCATTCACCTTGGCACTGTTGCCTGCTTCCCTCCTCCCTTGCATCAGGCTCTTGTGCTAGGCCTGTATAAAAACAGAGTGCTGAGCAGTGAAGAGAGATCATTGTTGGTAAGGGGGACAAGCAGGGAAGGAAGACAGTTTTCTACAGATGAGGCAGTTTATGGCAGTCCCACTAGTGCTGGCACCAGAGCTAGGGCCCCAGTAAGGTGAATGTGGCTCCATGTGTACTGCTATCTATCTATCTATCTATCTATCTATCTATCTATCTATCTATCTATCTATTTTGGGACCGGGGTTCGAACTCACAACCTTGCACTTGCCCAGCAGGCACTTGTGCCTCGGAGCTATCTCCCCAGCCCCTGTACTGCTATTTAGACTGGAGTGTTGGCAGATACCCAGTTGATGTGACCTTTAAAGAGAGGAGGCTGGGTGGGGCTCTAGTAGCTGTTTGGTTTCTGAAACCTCGATGGAGCACTATCCAGTCTATGGGGAAGACACCAGTCTCACAGCTATTCAGTCCCAAGGCCACATAACCTCAAAGCTTACAGCCACTATGGCTAACACAAGGGGTGAGAGCCAGCCTGCCTGGGGTAGAGGAGGCTGAGTCAGGATGTGAGGGTCTGGTTCCCACTGAAGCCAGGGCTAAGAGCTCTGGGGAGGGGAGGGGGGTTGTGGGCTGATTATAATCGCACTGTTGGGCAATTCTGTGCCATGCCCAGTGCTATATACTTTGTGTACATATGCTTTTTCATGAGCTGCGGTGTACCTTACAAATTCATGTATTAAAACACCTCAGAATGTGACTATGTGGGGAGACAAGGTCTTTAAAGGAATAATCATGACAAAATGAAGCTACAAGAATGGTAGCACCCATTTGTAATCCCAGCAGTCTGGAAGGCTGGGGCAGGAGGATGGCAAACCTAAGCCCAGACTGGGCAACTTAGCAACTTGGCAAGAATTTATCTCAAAATTTTTTTTAAAAAAAGGGCTGGGAATGTATCTCAGTCCAAAGGCCCTGGGTTCAAGAGCACCTCAAGAAAGAAAGAAATAAAAAGGTCTACTTGCTCTGTGGCACCTTGCTATGACACCATGAGTAAACTAAGACATTATCTTGTCTAATCCTTACCTCTACCCACTGGAGAGAATATGAAGTCTAGTTAAGGGAATTTATATGGCCTGAAAACAGGCTCCCTGGCCTAAGGAAGGGACTGTCAAAGCCCCACAGCCTGTCCACTCTATAGGCCCTAACTGGGCCTCAGGGTGAGGCAACAGGAGCACAGGTACTACAGTTATGGCTGAGCAGCCCTGCCCCCAAGGGAAGCCCCACCGAGTCTGTAATAGCTGGGGACCAGGTTGAATCTCCAGAGAGAAATGTGCATAGCAGTAGGAGGCATAAGACAGCTTTTGTCAGCACAGCCTTACCTTGTCATACCTGAGGGCTTGCACGATTTGGGGGATGTAGAACAGGATGGCATCCTGCACAGAAGAAAAGACTGTGAACTTTAACATTAGAACAACCAACACCATCAGTCTAGCACAGTGATGGTGAGTCTTTTAAAGCTTTCAATGATAACAGTGAGCTACAGCTCATGTGCCACAGGTTCACCACCACTGACCCAGGGCACCATATGATGCACAGTGACAGACACTAGACCCTATACCTGCTTCTGCTCATCTAGTAGGATGCTGCCCTCAGTGAACCCCAGCAGGATTGAGGACTGAGAAAGGAAAGTGATGAATGGTTTGAAACATGGGGGATGGCAAAAAAACAGAAGAAAGTCTCTCACCCACAAGGAGAGGAGTCCACCCTTGGAAAATGGGCTGAAGGTTAAAGGAGAGGTGCTGGGCTATAGTGAGGCTCCAGAACATTGCACAGACCCATACATAGGTGGGCCCCCAAGTGTTTACTGGGACATGCCTACAATTCCAGCCCTCTGGCATGCTAAGACAGGAGGATTGTAACGTAGAGCCCAGCATGGGAAACAGCAAGACCCTCAAATTTAAGTTTAATTTTAATTTTGTCCAGCTTAGTGCAAAAGACTTAGATACAATATCTACTACCAAGAAGAAAAAAAAATTTTTTTTGTTGAGGTGAAAAGCACAGGTATAATGCCATGGGAAGTCTACTCACTTCTCAAACCAAACTCAAGTCAACTTTCTTAAACATATAACAAAAGCTTAAAAAATAAACATGACTAGAAAATGCATATGAATTAGAACTAAATCCATCTTCTACAACTACTTGAACAAAAATGAGGAAGTAAGGTATATTCTAGGGTGGCCAGGCGCAGTTGGGTCCCCCCACATTTGAATGTGAAGCTGTATCTTCTCTCTCCATTGAACAGTGCTACCCAAGACTCACCGGGGGGAAGGACCGCAGGACTTTCACCCCATACTGTGCTGTGAGGGGGTGTGGAGGGTACATGCTGGAAAAGTAGGAGAGGCCCGTGGGTGGGTCTGTGGGTGCCCAGCATAGCACATGGCTGAGCTCTGGAGCATCGGCATCAATGGTGTGCCAGGTCACAAGGAACTAGGGAGAAATAGGGGAGATGAGTGCATCAGGCAGTCCCAAGGGCCCATCTGGGAATATCCAGCCCACAGCACAAATTACAAGGAGAGACATAAAAAGTGATGACCACACACCATTTATAACTATGCAGAAAATGTTTCTGATGCACTGTATTATAAAGTATATTAAAATTTTTCTACCATAAACATAATAGATGCAACATATGAGAAACAGAAAATGCAGAAGTTAAAGTACTTCTGACTCTGAGGTCACTCAGGCTCTGTTTCTGCCTGGCTCTGGTGTCCATGTGTCCTGGGCCAAGTTCTAGATCTGGTTCTAGATCTGGTTTGAACCCAGTCCAAGTGGGAGCTATGCTACCTTGATAGCTTCAGGGACGTCACTAACAGCTCCAGGATCCAACCGAACAAGACGGGTCACTTCATTCCCAATGGCTTCTGTGTTCTTAAACCTATAGCACACAGGGTCAGGCAGGGTGGCTTTAGCAAACATTCCCTCACTTCCATGGAAGAAGGGAATTGAAAGGGAAATGCTGAACTGGAGGGACCCAGAGCCCTCTAGTGACATCTAAATGTTCTCTGCTACTAATACATTAGTCTGAACACAAGTGTTTGAAAAACAGTAACATTAACAGGTCAACTATTAGAAAATGCAAGAACTTT
>PVJA010008486.1:41311-64392 GCA_004027025.1 Myocastor coypus | reverse complement strand
GGCGGGCAGGGGAGCCTACCGTAGCAGCCTGTTTGTTCAGCTCAGTCTCTGTTTCCCTGTCACTGAATCACGGGCTTCCTGCCAGGCTGGGAGGTTTGGGCAGGTAGAGGAGCCTGAGGCTGGGGAGGGGAGAGGAAAGGTTAGGGAGAATGTGTGGCTGTGTTCTGAATGGCTCCACAAAAGCGCATTCCTGATTTAGAAATAAAGGCTTTTGGAGCAGTGGATGCTAGGAGTGGAGGTGGGGGAAAAGCTGCATAATCTACAGGTTTGTCCATAGGCCATGAGCCACCAGGGACCTGCTCTCTGAACATCAAGAAGGGCCTGCTCTCAGTACCTGAGCACTATTCCTTGGACTTAAATTTTTCATCCTTTGTCATTAAAATGTGAATAGCTTCTAGAATAGAATCCAGAGATGTCTCAGGAGCTCTGAATAAGTTAGATTCTCTGAAAGTAGATGGTTAGGCAAAGAGACCAGGGCACAAGTTTGCCCTTTAGAGAGAGGAGGGGAGAAGATCATCAAGAGTAGAGGCATTTACAAGGTCTTCGACTGTGATGTCCCTAGCAGCAATGCCCTGGACTGGCAGGAAAAGTGGGTTTTGATTTAGAGATGTGTTGTCTTCAAAATACTGAGCTCTTGAGATAGGGCTTATATCAGTCAGTGCTCACTAGGTAAACAGATTTAATGAACGATCTATAAATATATAAGGATTCACAAAGAATACTTACAGTGGCTGCCCTGAGTCAAGCGCTGAAGGGTGCAACAGGGCTATCTGCACATTGAACATTCAAAGGATCCACTCAGAGTTTGCAGGCTTGGAGCTTATTATAGTGTCCCATGTGAGTCCATACCAGGAGGCCAAAGGGTCTGTGACAGAGGGCTGAAGAGTCTGTGTTGGATGGAAACCAGGCAACACCCGTGGTGAAGGTGAAGGCTGGAGCTCCTCTGAAGAAACAGAAGTGAGCCTCCTTTCTTCTTCTCTTTTATTCCATTTAGAATACACGTCTATTGGTTGGTGCTACTCACACCCTGGGTGGTTCTTCTGTCTTTAGTAAATCCTTTCAGCCACATCCAGAACTGTGTCAATCCATTTTAGTGGTGTTCCATATTCAAGTTGAGACAATCAGTTAACTACCACAGGTCTCCTCTCCTTCCAACTTCTTTAGAATTCACCTGCAAAGAGCTGGTCTTATTGAAAGTCTTTGCCTATGAACCTCCCCATCTTTCTATCCATCCAGCCAGCCAGCCACACATCCATCCATCCATGCATCCATCCATCCATCTATACACCCACCCACCCATCTATCCATCCACTCATCCATCTGTCCATCCATCTGTCTACCCATCCACCCATCCATTCATCAGTCCATCCAATAAAACATGTATCAAATATGTATTTGTGGTAATAACACAAACAGAGCTGGAAAGGCAAGGGTAAATTAAGCCAGTTCATGTGAACCCTGGCCTCATGGTCCACACAGTCTGGTGAAGAAGTTAGGCATAAGGAATACATTCACATAAATCAACAGATAAATACAAACAGTAAGGAATGTCCTCATTTTACAGATGCAGCACAGAGAGATTACCTGATTTAAAGATATTTCCTATTGTTATTAGTATTTATTAATAGTGATACTGGTTAATGTTTATGAATCACATACTACATGCTAAGCATATGGATTAGTTTCCATGTGAATTATCTTGCAAGTCTAGAAAGTAGATATGATTACCATCCACATACAAGAAAGGAAACAGAGATGAAAAGTAAAGTTACTCATCCAGGATTGCACAGCTTGAAAATGGTATATCCTAGATAAGAATGAGAATTTATTGTTCCAAAATCCCCAGCCTGACACTATGACCTTGGATTTCTATAAGGCCTTGTGTTATGGTTTGTATCTAGGTGTGCCCCCAAAGCCTCACGTAGTCAGTCTTTGGGGCAGCTTCTAGACTTTGCAATTAATTCATGGTTCAGTGCTGGGATTATGGGTATGAGCACTACACCCAGCCTGGGGCAAATAGCCTAAAAGCTATTGAAGTGAGGGAGCGAGGCTTGCTTCCTGCTTCTCCTCTCTGATGCTACTGCTTCTCTCTTTGCTCTTGCTGTTTTTCCTGCTTGCCACCACCATGAACTGCTGCCCTCTGCCATGTGGCACTCTTCCTTAGAGCCAGCCAAGTATGGACTGAAACCTCCACTAATTACGAGCTACGTAAACTTTTCCTTGCTTGATTTTGGGTGTCACGTATTGTGTCCCAGCAACGAGAGAAAAATAACCAAGACACCTTGTATTGGTGAGTTTTCCCTTATTGCTGGGACAAAATATCCAATGCCTACAACCTAAAGAAGTTTAATTTTGCTCACAATTTCACCCCATGGCTGGTTGGCTCCAAGGTAGCAACATCATAGTTGAAAGATGTTGTGGAAACAAAGACTCTCACTTCATGGTAGCCAGAAAGCAGGACACAGGAGGAGAGGGCCATGAGAGATATAGCGCCTCCAGAAGAATCCTGGCAGGGGACCTACCTCCTCCAAGTGAGCCCAATCTCCTGACAGCACATTCATCCATGAACACGAATGAATTAGTCCCCTTATGAATACAGTGCCACCATTATCACATCACCTCTCTAAGAGTGTCTTAATCTAGTCAAGTTGCCAGTTAACATAGTCCCCTGCAATGCTACGCAAACCTTGGGACATCTGAGCAAGTATCTCCACTAATTTTTCAAAAAGGTCCATGACCAAGGACTGAGGCCCTTGGTGTTTATCCACATTGCCCAGGGCTGGCCTTGTGGATTCCATCAGGACAGTGACCACACATCATATGTCTTGGAGGAATCTTCCTTCCAAGACAGTTGCCAGATCTGGTTGCTTTTGTTTTTGCTTTTAATCCACCTGATTTGGCTATCCAAGTCATGAAGACAGTTTGCCCTCTGACCTTGCTTTCTGAACTCTGGCAAGTACTGACCCAGACTCTTTCGAATCTTCCAAAGCCAGAAAGATAGATGATTTAGTCAATAGGCACCTGTGCTCTGGCTAATAGGTCCCCAAAACTCGAGAAGCCAGACTTCTTTTGCATTGGAACATATATAACTTCTTCACCCCAATGATTCAATTGATCGGCAAATTCCGTTTACTTCTGAGCAATCATTGGCAAGTGGGTAGAAGCCAGTCCCGCAGCAGTGACGCCTTCCTCGGTAATAGCTCATGATTGCCCGATCAGGCGGCCAGCGGCAGGAGCGAGAATGCAAGATAAGTGATTGTTCCTAATTGTCAACCAAATTGCATCCATCATACTGAGCTTAGAAACCAGAGCAGAAGGAGTATCTCATATTGATCTCTTCAAGTTACAAACAAGATGCGACTGCTCCTCAGAACTGGAGACTGGGTGCACATTGATTTTTATTCTTTTTCTCTTTTGAATAACCTGCAGTGGAATCTGAAAGCAGAGCTTTAGCTTGAAATTTCTCAAGGGCTTGCTTTGCTGGGGCAGCCAGACATGGCCACTGTTGTGATACGCATCGCCAGGAGCTGAGGAATTGGCTTCCTCCTTGGAAGGTGCCATGGACAGTCCCCTCCTCTGATCTTCACAATGCCGCCCACATACCACCCTCCTGTATGCAGACCTCACTGCCAGATGTGAAACACTCCACAAATCCCGACCTACGGACCGCTAAGCAGCCAGGTACGGGGCTGGTACTTAATCTAGATCTGCCTATTACATGTCCCACCAAAACCGAGTCAACTCTCAGGACATTTTTACTTTTTCATGGTTGATGATACAGACTCAGCCTTTGCCACACCTAGGAAAAAGAAGTGACAACAATGATACGTAGCGGGCACTTCCATGCAGGAGCGCCATGTTATCGTATTCACTCCAGGGCCCTGTGAAGGTGTTGCTGTCATTTCTCCCATTTTGCAGATGTGGAAATCGGAGCTTGCAATGGTGCAATAATTTACTCAAGGCCAAAACTCAAACTTGCAGGTATCCAGTGCCACAGCACAGACTGTGCCATGACCCTGGCTCCTATGCAACAGTTGAGCTTTCTAGAGCAGGAAGGGCTGAGAAACAAAGTTGAACAAGTGCTTGCTGAGCAGCCTACATGTACCATGCACCGTGTGGATTCTCTCTTTCCTCCCCCTGCCTCTTTTCTTCCCTCCCCCTCCCTCCCTCTCTCTGTCCCTCCTTCCCTCCATCCCCTTTTCTCTCCCTCTCTCCCATGAGGCAGGCCCCATGCTTGTTTGGTACCATTGCCTAGGTTTTACTAATGGGATTGTGGTAGTATGGAAAGGAGACATCCCACGAAGGTCACAATCTGGAAGTGGAAGGCTCACGATCTGGACTCAGGCCAGTATATCCCCCAAACACATGTTTTCCTCAGTAGCCTGCCATAGCAGCAACTTCCAGAATAGAGAAACACAATAATGCCAGCAAAAGCCACATAATAGGTAAGACTTCTGTTCACAGTCACCACTGGGTCCCTTTCCTCCAGGGTCAGGGATTATTACCCTCGCTTTATAGGCAAGGAAATTGACACATGCCAGATATTAAAATTGCTTTTGTTTGTCCTTTGTGAAGCTATTCCTTAGGTCTGGGAGATTCTAGGAAACAGACAGGAGTGGGAACTGGATGGGAAATGAGAACTGGCAGGCGTTAGCGATCTCCTGGCTCCAGAATAAGCAGCAAAATGCCCTGTTGACAGCTCTCAACTCAGCGTCAGATGGAGGGTATCTTCCAAGACCCCAGGGAAGGGCCTTCAGTTGGTTTCAGAAGTCTGGGCTTGGCCTCAGGCTAATGACAGTGCAGCCTGGCTGGGCAGTTGTGAGGAGCAGGCCAAGCCCCCCTAGCAAGCCACCAGCTGGGAGGCGTGTGACCAGCTTGCCCTTCAGATCCATCTTCCAAGCTCCTGAACTCCTCTGCCCTCCACCTGCTGGGTGGGCCCAGACAGCAGCTGTCTCTTTAATAAACATCTCAGCCCTTACCTCCAAGCAAGTAAAGGACCAGAGCTCCTCTCAGCGCTTGTGGACGTTGTGCCTCACAGGCTGACTGTGGGCCTGAACTGTCCCCACAGGGACTGGAGCTGCTCCAGCTATGTCCTTCCTGCCAGCTTGTCCTGCTAGGAAAAAAAAATTCTCCATTAGGTTTGGCCAAAATCTCTCCTGATTTTCCTTAGATTTCTTCTTAAATGTCACATGTATTAGTTGATGTTTTTGCTTCTTTTCACACATGCTTTGTTTTAAAACCACTTTCTTACTTTTCCTAAGTATGGACAAATGAAGATCCTTACTTTTCCATGATTTTGATGGACTGAATCTGGAAGTGATCCGAATGTCTCCATTCCAGATTTAGTTAAGAAGAATGCTAAATGTATAAAGGATTCACTTTAAATGCTAGTGCGCCCAGAGTCACCTAAAGAACTTGTTAAAATGCAGATTCTTGGGCTCCATCCCCGAAGGAAGCAGCGCAGGACCTGAGAGTTTGCATTTTCAGTAAGTTCCCCCAGATGATGCTGAAGTCAATGTTTGAAGACCTCTTGCTTAAACTACAGAATACTATGCAGACATTAAAAATAGTGCTGTAGAAGAATGCATGTTGATTTGAGAAAATGCGCATAATGTGTTGGAGAGTGAAGGGGACGGGCTGCTAAGCAGTCTGGATAATGCAGTCAGCATAAGTATAAATATAAATGCATATATATGCACAGGAGACACAGCCAGGAGGACGGCGCCCAATGGAAGCTGAATGCAGCAGTAATTGGCGGAGCTCAGTCAGGCAGGTTTGTGCTTGGATTCTAGCTCTGCAACTGCTCCTCTCGCAGAGCCCATTCTGAATAGGCTGGAGAGCTTGCTGAGGCCTTCACTTTCCTCTTCTGTGAAATGGGGATAATAATAGCACTAGTAAAATAACAAAATAGGGTCACGTGTGGGAAATTCCAGCTTGATGGCTGATGTATTTCTGTAATAAAAGCTCCAAAATGTAACTATTCATCTCTATTAGGAACAGTGAGAATCTGCAATTCGTGGTCTTGGGTCGATTTTTAAATTTGTCTTTTTCTGTGTCTTACGCGTTTCCAGATTGAGTATATGTTACCTTTATAATTAAGAGAAAAACAATAAATATTACATGATACTAATTCCCTCCCAAATTCCCCAAGTTATTTTGCTCAGATTTTTTCAGACATAAACTGCATTTAAAAAAAAAAATCTTTGAAATTTAAAAATAGTTATTTTTAAAGCCAGACAGAAAATTTGGGATCTTTGAGAAACCAAAGACCCTTGTGGCCCTGTTACCCTCAGTCCCTGTGGTGTTTTGTTACTTGTCCAAGAAGCTACCGGCCTCCCAGGCCTTACTAACCACACCAACTTTGTCCCTAAATCTTAGCTCTGTGTAGGGGCTGCCCACCTGGGTCTTCCTCCTATCTCCATAATATCAATAACAGAATGATCACAGCTTTATAGCTGTGTCCAAGCAGTACCTCTGGAGCTCTGCTAAGATCTCCCCAGGCATTTCACCTGCACAGCACTCCCTTCAGGTAAGATGTGCTCTCTTCTCTAGTCAAGGGAAGTGAGGCGTGAAGAGATCAAACACGCAGCCCGACACCCACTGGGCCACAAAATGGCACACTGGAAGGGTGGTCTGCCCAGATCTGGTTGAATTCAGGAATGGCCTACTCCTGGTTCAGTAGCTTCCTCTGTGGCTGCTTCAGCTTGTGTTGCCACGCACCCAGTGGCCTTGGTGATGAGTGAGTCTCTAAGTCCCTATAACCCCAGGCTTCAGAGCCAGGGCTCTAATTCCCATCCCCCTCTGACAGGTCCTTAGTGCTTTGTGTGCCTGGCCTGCCTTTTGCTCCAGAGGCATCTCCTCCTGCCTCTTTCTTAGCTGCTTCTGCACTGGTCAGAGTGTTCTCCAGTCTGTAGCCCCAGCCTACTCCTTATACCACAGGGCTGTGGCATATGCTGCTTGCTCTGTTTGTCACACTTAGCCTCCCTTTTGTGTAATTAACTAGCATTAATATGTCAGCTCAAATGTTGTTTCCATGGGGAAGTCTCTCAGTTCACTCAGATGTCTCCATTGCTGATTTCACAGGGCTGTTTCCCTGTCCTTCATAGCACTGTCAGCTTTCATTATGCATAAGTATACACACTCATTATTTTTAATATTTTCCTAACTTGCCTCTAAACCCAGGAGGACAAGATTCTGGTCTGTTTCCCTCACTGTCACATCCCTAAGCTCTGTGCTCAGTGCCTGGTAGATAGAGGCGACACAGTAATGCTTTTGTGAATGAATGCACGCATGCATGAATGAGTGAATGAATGAATGAATGAATGTGAAAGAATCAGAAAAGGGGCTTCCTGCCATTACTTCCTACTTCGTACCTGCTTAAGCCCTCTGAATCCCCCAGGTCTCTCCCTTGCTCTTTACTCTGTACTCTTCGTCCTTTGCCTTGGGACAGACTTCATTCCCCCGGCATGCCGTCTTTGGGTTCCACCTGTTTGTGTCCCTAAGGTCTCTGTCTTGCTGGAGAGAGGGTCTACCTTGCATAACAGCCCCAGAGCAGAACAACAGTCGGGACTGTAGGGAGACAAAAGGAAGATGACACCTTCCAAAATCTGCCTGACCCAGTGAGTTCAGATCCCTTCCTGCAAGGCAGAGATGATAATTGTTCAGAGCCCCAAAATGGCCCTGAGGTCCACAGGGGATCTCAAGCTGGAGAGGAAGTTAAGCAGCTCCAAATGCAGGCCCAGGCCATAGCCCTTCAAGGAGAGTGGGGAATCCAGTGATTCCCCACCCCCACCCCATGGTCCTTTGACAATTTCCCAAATGATTTCATTGACCATGTGGCAAACGTCTTTGTGTTTGAGCAAACTGTAGGCAGTCGTGAGAAATAGCATAGTCGCTTGGCAATGCATCAGGGAAATCTTGCTTCTTTCTTTAGTTCCATGCTGTGTGCACTTTTTCCCCCCCCGATCAAAAAAAAAAAAAAAAAAAAAAAAGACATGCAGTTTCTAGGCAAAAACAGGTCTCCATGGGCTGGAGTGAGAACTTGACAGTCCATTCTTTGCAGAGAAATTCAACACCTACTTCTGACTGGGAAAGCCCAGAGACCTTGAAGAACAGGGAGACAAGAGTCTTGGGGACAGGTCTGGGCCATGCTTCCCCAAAGATGTCATTATGTGGGAGTGACATCCTACTGTGGTCCTCTTAAAGCCAGACTGCTCAGTAAAAATACTATGCAAACCATAAATGGGTTCCTTGTAGCCACTTCTTCTACTCTCTTTTATCTTTTAAAAGATAAATAGAAGAAATGTATAAAGTTGATGTTATAGCTGTATTTCATATAACTCAAGACACTTTGGAATATTATCACTCCAACCTGCAACTGGTATAAAAAGTACGCATGGAACACTGCTTTCTCTCTCTCACACTATCGCTGGAATCTGGTGCATGTGATCTCACATAACCTCTCAGTGTGGACTGGCCACAATTCAAATGCTCAGCAGCCACATGTGGCTGGTCACTATTGTGGTGGGCACCAAAGGCCCAGCCTTCCAGGGTCAGGTAGCAGCTTCAAGAATGAGTTTGCTTCTGAATGTGGGCAGAGGGCACTTGGCTGGCTCTTCCTTATAAGGCAGTTTTACTGTGTCTTCCAATTGCCGCTGGTTTTCAACCCCGAGCCTTCTTGTTTGCTCCCAAAGTGATGGCTTCTCATCCCTTTAAGCCATATCTATGTGCCAATGGTACCCACATCTGTCCTTCAGCCCCAGACCTCTCACTGAACTCTGGCCTCCATCAGCCCATTTCCTGCTCACAGTCAGCTCTTGAAGGCCAGCAGGCCTCCCAGTGTGCGCCTATTAAATGCAAAACCTTGCTTGTCTCCTCCATCCAGACCTACCCCAGCTCTCACCTTCTCCAACTCAGTATCACTTTCACCCAAGGTCATGTGAAGGTCATCCTTCCTTGAGTCATCCCTTTTTCACTCCTATCCAGTGAATTTGTAGCCTCATTGGATGTTGTAAGTTCTGCTACTTCGGAGATGGGGCCAGGGGGACTGCTTGTACAGCTTAGTGAGACCTTGGATCAAAAATAAAAATATGAAAGTGCTAAGGGTAAGCTTGGTGGTAGGGTACTGGCCTAGCATGTGCAAAGCTTTGGGTTCCATCCCCTGCACTGAAAAACAAAACAAAAGAAACTAAAAAACTTAGTATTTCCCTCTAAAGCACATCTCAAGGGATTGATTTCAAACTGACCATCCAGGACTGGTCACCCTCTCTGCCCTCTGCCTAGACTCTTGCAGTCCTTCTCTATGTAAGATAATCACAAAGCCACTGTTACCTTGCCTTTCTGACCCTGCAGCTTCATATTTCCCTCCAGACACACTGGGCTCCTTCCTGTTCTGGGAACAGCCATGGCCTATGCTTGGGTGGCCTTTTGCTTCCAGGGGACCCTCTCTGCTATCCTTTCTAACTACACATTCCTTCCCTAGTCACTGTCACATCCCCTATTTATGGCCTTCAAACCATTGATCTCCTGGCATCTTCTTGTTTATTTGCTAGGTGACTTGTATTTTTGGTTTTCAGCACATGAATGAAAGCCTGCTTTTTAGCCCCTGCCATAGTAAGCAGTTTCTGAATAAATGACTGCAGGAATGTATGAATGAATGGATGAATCTTGAGTCTGAATCTCCAACACTTGATTAGTATGCAACCATGGGCAAGGGACTTTTTAAAGCCTCAGTTTTCTCATCTGTAAAGTGGAAACATGATAATTCACATTTGCTATAGTACTACAGTCCCAATATCTTATAATAGTAAACATTTATTTCCCTTTCTCATTGCCCTCAGTCTTCAATTGACTGAACTTGTTTTGAGTCCATATATTTTCTTATCCTGGGTCCTGTGCTGAAGAAGCAGCCCTTACCTAGAATCTTCTATTCTCCTGATGGAGACTAGAAAAAGGGGGCAGGTAGAAAGTGGTCTTATAATGCTTTTCTGAGGATGACTGCACCCATCTGTGCTCCCTGGGCCAAATAATACAGCCAAGTTCAAGGTCAATGGAAGTAGGTTGCACAATGGCCTTGGGAGGAGAAGGATTGTTGGGGTCCATAGCGCAAGCTCCTGCAATAGCCAATGTCTACACATTGCTCACTGTATGTCAGGAATTATCCCAAGCATCATAGTAGTTGTTACCATCATTATGTGGATGAATAAGCAGAATCACATGGTCAGTGTCACAGGCTTTCCAGCATTTCAGCCTCAATGTCCTAACTCTGTGCTAGTGCCCAGTGTGGTGGCTGGTGATGGCTATGGTTGACTGTGCTAGGTACTCAAGTGGTGAACATTCTCAGAAAGCTTCCTATGATCTTTCCTAAACCCTCCTATGCTGTCCTGTTTCATGTGACATAAAACATCCCTCAAGTGCTAGGACAAGCATGGGAAGGACAGAGGTTTTTGATGGCTCTCTAGGTACATCTATGTCCCCCTGGTACTCCTCCTGCTTGCACAGCCTGCCACAGAGAGAAGCAGGTGTTCCCCTGGAGCTCAGAGGTGACTTGTACCCCCTACACTGTCAGCCCCAGAGCTGATGGTTCCACTGACCTGAAAATTCTACCTTCCTAATGGACACAAGGACTAACATGTAGCAAGCACCTTCTGCCCAATCCTCCCATTCGCTGAGTCAACCTCCAAGTAGGTACACCTCATTTTACAGACAAGAAAACTGAGTTTCAGAGGAGTGAAGTAACTTGCTCAAGGTCACAAACCAAAAAGTGACAAAGATAGGGGCCAAACTCAGGTGGGTGGTCCATGCTCCAAAGCTGGCATTCTTCCTGTGGGTGGCAGAGCTTCTGTCACTGACAAGGAATGAACACAATTGCCCTTTACCAGCGAGGTGCTCCACAGAGACTTGTTCCACACAGTTTCACATTTATTGGACTCACCTCTGATGTCATTGCGCACATCGGGCCCTTGGGCACAGGCACAGATTCATTTATTGGTCTCTCACACATTCAGCTGTTCATTCTGTTATTCACCCATCCCCTCATTCACCCAGCCTACCGTTCACTGATTTATTTATCAGTTTATCCATCAATTCTACAGGTCCTACTGAGATGCATTTTGCCCTCTGAACTGTAGTGTGGAAATTCTTGTTTCTTCCATGGTGAATCTGGGTGAGGTGCAAATTGAGGGCTTAGCTAAACAAGTTACTTCAGGTGCACACCAGCATCTAGAGGTGACAGGAGGAGCCCTTCCTGGTGGGTGGTCTGGTTAGAAGGCAGTCTCAGAATGGCAGGTAGAGGGAGGAGTCAGTGGTCCTGCCCCAAGCCAGGTACTGTCTGTAAGGAGACCAGCCCTGCACAAGGTAGGGTCCACAGGTCTACAAAGCCAGGAAATGTGGTGGCCAGAAGCTCTGAGGACCTTCAGATTTTTGCACAGGAAGGACTTGGTGGCTTCTTCCTCATAGTGTACTCAGGCAGCAAGGGGGAACAAAGAATGATTCTATACCATCAGTCACAGGAAGGTGGAGAACTGTTATTGCTCCCCACCTCTGCTAGGAAGCATAAAGGCCACTCATCCCCGCCTTGTTGAGCTCTCTAACAAGGATTCAGTGTAGCCACTGAATGGGAGAGGGCTCAGAAAAAGTTATGTCTGGCTCCATCAGCAACATCTAGATAAATTATCTAAGAAAGCAATGCTAACACATACTGAGACAGACACGGGGCCAGAGAAAGCCACCATCTGTAGGCTGGAAAATAACTGCGTGGCCCACTAAACCTTTCCCTGCTGCCCAGATGTTGGATGTCACAGAGACCCAGCCAGAGAAGAGAAAGGGGGAAGGGGTGGGGGAGAACAGAAGGGCCAGGAGAGGGAGGAGGAGATGTTTGCCAAATGATTAAAAAATTAAAGGGATTTTTATGCAGAGAAAATATTTAGCTTGGCATTGTCTTCTCAACCAAACACTGGCTTCCAAGAGAAAACACTGGCACTGGCAGCAAACGTTTGCTAAATGGAAACAATTGTCGCCTTCCCAGCAGAAAATGCCTTTGTTTGGGCTGGTGCTGCCTGGGCCAAAAACAGAGTCTTCTAAAGATGCCCCCAATTTTGGAGAGGCTGCAGAAAGAGGGGCTGTGCCGAAGTCCATTGTCCGCATAGCACCTGCTAGTCTCAAAGGTGAGCAGCGTGTGCAGGATGGCTGCGTGCCTCTCTCCAGGGCCTGCCAGAGGGAGGGAGCAGAGGCAGGTGAGAGGTGGGAGGGAGGAAAGCAGGCAGGGTGATGGGAGGCAGGCAGGCGCAGCTGTGCAGAAAGTGCTTGAACACAGAGAGGGTGGTGGAAGAGCTAAATGGAATCCTACAACAATAGTGCTCTTGGAGTGGCTGTGACCTCCCTGCTACTCCTCCCTAAACCTGGCTCTACCTCAGGAGCACCTGCAGGAGCCTTTTGAGAATTACAACAGAGCACAATCCCAGTATTGGATGCATTGTCTTGCTGAATCTGCTGCTATAATAAGATGCTCCTTGGACTTCATTTTTACAGGAGTCAGAAACTGAGGGCCAGAGAGGGTGAGAGCTCTGTTACCATCTCAGATCTCAGGAACAAGGTGGTTGGGAACAGGAGGCTGAAGGCTAAGACTTGCTGACTCAGGAGCCTTGGGGTGGGGTCACTAGCAGCCAGGCCCTGAGATCTGGGTCACTAGCAGCCAGGCCCTGACTCTGCACTGCAACCCTGGCCTTCTCGTATGTTCCATTCCTGGTCACCTTACCTCACTCCCATTCCTACAGTAGAGGCAACCTTATAGTAGGGTCTGTGACTTCCAAGCTCAGTTGGTTCTGTGTTTCTGTGACCGAGAACCTAAGTCTGGGTTCTTTATAAAGCACAGAGATTTATTTCTTGCAACCCTGGAGACTGAGAGGTCTAAGCTCAAGGGCTTACACCTCATGAGGTTTTCTTGCTCCCGCAATACATGGAAGAGAGTAGAGCACATGGCCTCAGAGAACATTTATGAAGTGCCCACTCTTGCAGTAGTGGGCTCCCTCCCCAACCGTAGAAGCAACCCTTTTATAAGGGCAGAGCATCATGAGCCAATGACCTATCCCCCTGCTCCTTTCTGTTTGGTACTGACTTGTAAGCCTAAGACCTTTGCATTGGGCTACATCCTCAGGCTTTTAAATTTTTTTTTGAGACAGTTTCCCATGCTGGGCTCACATTTGATCCTCCTGCCTTGTCTTCACAGATGCTGGTCCTACAGGCTTACACCACCCTACCTAGCTCTTCATCACCTTTTAAAGGCCCCCATCTTAGCAGTAAATTTTTCAGTAATTGCATGAATGGCATTTTCAAACCATAGCAGCTTTTAAGACATATTTATAGGGCTGGCAAGATAGCTCAGCAGACTAAGCACCTGCTTAGGCAAGCTCAGGGACCAGTGTTCGATCCCCAACACCATATGCTGTGCTGGCCCCACCCCAGGCACACCAGCCTGGTACCTCAAGCCTGCACTGGCTTCTGCCTCTGCCTCAGAGACTCTCAGATGCCCTCTGGGCTCACTCTCTCCTCCTTCCATCTCTTTAGAACTTCAGTCCTTCCTATGAGCCCCTACACGCCTTCTCCCCCTTTCCCTCCATAGCATTGCATGTTAAGCTATACTTTTTTTTCACATTTATCTTATTGTTTGTTGCTGCAACCTCCCTCTTCCCCACCAAGAATTTCAGGTCCCCAAGGCTAAGGATGTTGATCCTGTCACCCACTGCTGTGTCTGGAACAGCACATGTCATGCTCACAGCAAGCACATCAGAGTGAAGGAAGGAGAGGGCAGCTGTGGATACAGCAAGGGACAGTGGGGAAGGAAGGGTAGCTCTACCATTTCTTTGAGAGCACCCCACTCCCCATCCCAGGCAATACAGGGACCCAGGGGATCTGAGAGGCCTGAGACAAGGCCTGGGTCCCAACAGGAGAGAGCAGCCTGTCCTCCACCTACTCCTGGCTCCTAAGCTGGGATCTGGGGATGCAGCGAGAAATCAGTGCAGGGGCCCCTCCTTCCTGTGCCCCTGATTTCGGAGGTGCTCTCAGCTTAAGCTGAAGTTGATACCAAGGGGATATGCTGGAGAAGGGAAGGGACAGTTGGAAAGGCGAGGGGTGGGGCCAGGGATGCCAGAGGACAGAATCAGCTGGCCTAAAAATGGACCTGTAGTGGGTTGGAGATTTTTTTTTTTTCTACTTGAAAGCCCAAAATGATATAAGTCATAAACTTTTGTTTGTGGAACACTTTGCTTAATCTTGACCTCTTTTGGCTTTTTTTTCTTTCTTTCTTTTTCACTTGGTTTAATGCCATAATTTTTTTAAACCCACAAAGCCCACAGATTCGAACATGACCCATAACTTGCATCTACCTATGCGCTTTTTCTTAGTTCTATTGTCCTATCTGTTCCTGCAGAGAGTCACTACACTGTGTCTCTCCCTTTCTCCTCCCTCCTTCCCTCTCTCTTCTTCCCTCCTCCCCCCTATGAACATATGCATGTGTGTCTAAACAATTAACTTGAAGTTTGGCTTCTTTCTGAGCTTTATAAAAAAAAAAAAAAAGTATGCAGTCCTCTGAGACTTCCTTTCTCAGCCCTCACTGGTTCTAGAATTTATCTGAGTTACTGAATCCAGGTGCAGTTCACCCATTTTTTTATTCTTCCGTATCATACGGCTGGGTTATTTCCTCACTCCTCCTGCACAGATCATCTGGCTTGTTTCGAGTCCAGTGTATGTCAGCTCTCTGTCCTGAGCCCGTGTGTCCATATTCCCAGGGTCAGGAGCCAGAGTTTCTGTGTGTATACATCACCGGCGCAGTCATGGGCCTCAGAGTGTTTGAATTGTTCAACTGTATAAGACCATGTCCAATTTTGTTCCCGGGTTTGGGGGCAATTTGTACTCCTAGCCGTGAATTCACATGGGCCTGCAGCAGGATCCTCCGCAGCAGGCATCATTCCTGTGTTGCTCAATTTTTACCAGTTGAATAGGCATCAATGGGACCAAGCTGTAGTTCTCTCACAAAGTCTTTGCAATTATTTCCACCTTCACAGTTCTGCCACCAGTATAGGGAGAGAGCGTCTGAGTATTTCTAATATCTAAACAAGAACTGCCAAACTTGGGCTGGAGTCTGATCAGAAAAAGTCCAGGACCCCACATCCCTAGAAGCTGCATGGCTTTGACAGTTCTCCTGTTCGGGCTTCTTTTCCTCCCCTGGTTTCCTAAGTGGTCCCTCTCCCCAAACCACAGTCCTCTTTCTCAACCCAAATAAGCATTACCATAAAAATGGGCCATAGCTTCTTTCAAAGAGAGGGAGAAGAGAGCACCTTATCCACAGGCTTCTAAAGAACATTATGTGGAGAAATATTCATTTGTTCTGTTTCTTTCCTTTCTGCCACTCCCCTCATCCCCCACTGCCTGGCCTCTGTTCCTTCCACTCCCTCTCTCAGCCAGTTCTCAACCTGGCCCAAGCAGGCATGGAATGAAAGAGGAGCCAAGGAGAGCACCCAGGTCACAAGTAGGCTCCGCACAGCTGCTTGCCGTGCTAGTTGCCTGCCCCACGCCTCAGCTGGCTCTCCTGGAAGCTCCCTCCCCATTCAGGAATAGAATCCTCCCTCAGCCCCCCATGGCAGCTTGCAAAGCCCCCTACAAATGAGTTGGAGCTGCAGTGGCCCAGCTGGGAGCCCCCGCCAACGGCTTGCTCCTGCTCCAGAGCCCCAACATGCGTGCGTGCGCAGCCTTGGCTCCATCTTGGTGCCCCCACCCTGTTTCTGTCCCCGCCCCCAACCTCTCCTCCAAGCCATCTTCAGCACACCTGTCGTCTCGCTCAGCAAGTCTGAGCACAGAAGGCCTCCATCACTGTCTGCAGAAGTGGCTGGCAGCAGCCCTGGGCACAGGGGCTCTGCCGGGTTGGCACAGAAGGCTCGTTAGTCAGCCTGCCACTGCCGCTTCCAAGTTCATTTCCTACTTCCACCTCTGGCTTCTTTCCCACTCCCTACCTCCCTGTCAAGCCAACGATGCTTCCTCCATGTTCTCTTGATCAAGAAGAAACACAAGCCCTCGAACTCTAAGTTCACAGTCCAGCTTCAGGGCTCTGCTCCTCGTCCGGATTTACCTTCCTGCTGTCCTGAATTCTCCCACGAAAGCCAAGAGCTGACACCCCAGCATGTGCCTGATAAATATTTGTTGAGTGGATGGGTGAATGAGTTGTTTACTTTCTCCTTCCTGAGAATGTGGTCCCTGGGGAGTTTCTCCTAAGCTTCTCCAGGTGTTGGGCCACTCCTTGCTCCTTCCTCTCTGATCAGCCAGCCTTGAGGCTGCTAGCCGTCTCGCTCCACGGCTCATGTTCTCTCACACTCCCTGGCCCAGGCGTTGCCCCCAGTACATCCTGAGTTGGAGAGGTCTGAAGAGATCTGTCATTCCCAATCCTCCCTGCTCATATCAGAGAGGCAAGGGGCACAGACCCTGCCGTCCTGGGCAGGCTGGCCGTGTAAGCAAGCATCAGCTCTGCCAGCCGAGCCCCGCATTTGCGTTCCCTCCCCTGACGGGCTGCCTCCTGCTCCCTCACTCCTCCTCTAACCTGAGCATAATTGCTTGATCTAATTTAATAGACGTGCGGAATGGCTGCAAGTGGAGGGAACCCTGCTCAGCCTCCCCAGGGGCAGGCGTGATGGGCATGTTTTGAGCCTCCTGCTTGCCGTGTGGGCCCCCAGCAGCCAAGAGGAGGCAGCTGCTCAGGGGCTGTGACAGTAGCCTTGGAAAGGTCATAACTGCCTCAACCAAGTCTGCACCCATTTAACCCAGACACAGATATCCACCATGGTCCTCAGAGACTGCCCAACCCTAGGATTTGTCAGGTACGGTGCAGGTCCCCTGTGCCCCCAACTAATCCCATTACCCGAGTCACCATTCCAACCTTTCCTAGCCCACTGTCCTCCAGAAACCAATCTGTCCACTCTCCCACCTCACTGCATTGCCTGGGCCTCAGCACTGTTCTGACAGGAACTCTGATGGTTACTTTTCCAGCCCAGCATGGAGTACTGCTGCTTGTGGATAGTGTTTGTTGCCTTCCTCTAAGCACCACCTGCCCAATAAATCTGTACAGAGCTGATTTTACTGAAGTTTGTCAGCTGGGCAGGAGGTGGGGCCATTGCTGAGCACAGGACATGCATTGACCGTCTGCTGCTCAGAGTCCTTCACACACTCCTTGAGGACCTCCATGGTCCCTCTATCTTGATAGGTCCTCTCTCTCCACCCTTCCTCTTTCTACACTCTTGGACCCCAGTTCTGAAATGCCAAGTTCTTTCACTTGGTTTTGCAGAGTCATTTCCCTCTGTTTTTCCTTTTCACCCACTGTATACATTCCAGGTTATTCTGGCGGTGGGCTACACAGGGAGGGTAGCAGAGGGCTTTGTCTTCTTCAGTCACCAAGGCATTTGAAGACACTTTCCAGACCAAGGTGATTCTTCCAAGAAGAACTCTGTATCTGACTTTTAAAGCAAGTTGTGTTTCAATCATGATGCTTTATTTTCATTGTGCTGAGTGGCCCATATAGCATCTTACAAGATGTCCTGAATACCCAGGATATAGAGGAGGGAGGGCCAAAGGATTACAGGGCCCCAAATGGAACCAGATAGTGTTATGGGACAGTTGCTCTGAGGACAAGCTGCTTAAAGAGCCATGAGCTAGGACTGGAAGGGGAGGGAAATCCAGCACAGCTTGGGTTGAAGGGCCAGGGCCCAGGAAGGAGGCCACATGGCAGGTGAATCTTCCGAAGGCAGAAGTGATTTGTTGAGTGAATGAATGCTGGAAGGCATTTCAAGGGGGCATGAACAGCATAGGCAAAGGTATGGCAAGAGTAGAGTGTGGTTGTAGAGTGTCAAGTTGACTGGGGTGACAGACTGCCAGGTGGGAGGGGCCAAGGATGAGTTTGAGAAGGCTAGTAAGAAGGCTTGGTTCTCAGAGATGATACCTTAAAGATCCTAGAAGAAGCTGGGGCACTGCTCCTTCAGGTATCTGGCCAGAGAGGCAGCAACCATGGATTGGTAAACCCATTTTATAGATGATCAAATTGAGTCTGTCTGTTTTTCTGGGTGGCTCCACTGAGGCTTAATTCATACTGCTCCCAAGCAGGACTCTTTTACAGAAGTTTATTTTGCTTAATTAATTGCTTGCTTTGGCCACATCTCTTGTCACCCTTGGCTGGGCCACATTCCTTTAGAAAGCAGGGTTTCCAGTTCCTCCTTGTCCACCCAGCAGTGTAGAAAGCTTCCAGAACCCTTTTTCACCCCCTTCCAGCTGGCAGCGAAGAGCTCTAGCTGGCATTAATGGCCAGCAGGGTACTCATCTAATCTCCAAAAAAGGCAGAGGGAAATGGATTATGGAGCAAAGACCCCTCTGCAGCATGAGATCCCCATCTTCCCACAGTCCAGGAGAACAGAAGCCGGCGAGGAAAGGCTTAACAGCATCAAGGACTCTAAGACCCTCAACCTCCCATTGCTTGTCCTCTCTTCCCTGTATCCTTTCAAAGCTGTACAGAAATGGAGGAGGCCACGGATTATGCCCACAATGTCCAGAGCATTGAATGAGGGATTAGCTACATAATGACCATTGACTTGAATGATCCTGGGCTCAAAAATCTCCAGGCTCCCTAAGGCTCTGTAGTGCATGCTGCTTCCTTGCGTGGATGCGTGTGCACAGCAGGAGGCGAGGGTATGGGCTCAGGGCACTCTTTCCTAGGGTCTCCGTGTGTTAAGGAAATCATGTCAGTATCTAAATGTGTAAGGCTTCACGTGTGTACCTTGTGTGTGTGCCAGGTGCCTCCCGGCCTGGGTTCCCCTTCCACTGCACTTGTCTCTGCTAAACTACATCTTCATACAGGAATCTGGTTACCTAGCTGTGGGTACACATGCGCATGCACTTGCCCACATGGGTTTTGTATCTCAGTGTGCATATGAAAACTACATGCCTCTATGTATGAGTCGTGTGCGTGTCCGTGGGGGAAGGGCATCTGTGCTTGTGAACAATGGCTCCCGTCTTCAAAGCATTGACTGGATCGATCTCTTTTATTCCTCAAAATCCTCATACACATGTTCTCTAGGCCTCGAGCCCTCTTGGCCCTGTGTTCCCTCCTTCTCAACATCTGAGTGCATATTCCCTGCTGTTATTCCTCTTGTGTCTTATTATTTTCCTCCAATAGACTTGTTTCCAATTTTTATTATGTAATTATTTTTGTATTAAATTGTCTCTTCCTTCTCTCTCCAATGATAAGCCCCATAATTCAGAGACTCTGTCTCTTTATAATCCTTGTTGTCCTCTGTGCCTGGTGGTGTCTGGGGCATTGCCGGTTTGCTGTATTTAGTGACTACTGCATGAATCTATCCTGTGTGTGTGTGTGTGTGTGTGTGTGTGTGTGTGTGTGTGTGTCCAGGTGCCTCTTAGTAGGCAAACATGTCTGCTTAGGTGTCTATGCCTATCTGTTTACAGGTATGACACAGTACATGTCCATGTATGTATCTGTGTGTGTGATTGTATTTATTTTTTTTCTTGTTTCAGAACTTTTGTTTGTTTGTTTATTTATTTATTTCTATGGCCGGCTCAGCCCGCCCCGAGGGCAGGGCTGGTGCAGCATGTGGTGCTGGGGATCAAACCGTGGTCCTTGCAGCCGCCTAAGCTTTCCTAAGCAGGCACTTTAGACCACTGAGCCATCCTGCCGGGCCCTGTGATTGTATTTAAAATGGCAGAAATTTTAATTCCTTCTGTTGTGCTTATCCCAGGTGGGATTTCAAAAGTTGCAGATGAAATCCAGAAAATGGAAAACCAAACACCTTTCTCAGTGGCCTGGGGATGTAAAGCCATCCCAAGGCTAGCACAGCAGAGTCTCCAGGATCAGACCACCAGCACCACTGGGGATAGCAGCACAGAGGCAGCTGGGGGAGGCTGGCAGCTGGTGCGATTGCCCTGGCCATGAGATCACACTGCTCCGAGGCAGGGTAGTCTTGCTGGTGAAGACCCAATGCCCCAGTTGTGCTGGAAACTGCTATGTTCTCATGGATGCTAATTCCAAAAGCTTAACAGAGGTCTGGGCTTTGTAGAGCTGGGCTCTGAGATGGCACCAACAAGTTGCTCCCAGCAATCATAAAGCCCTCCCTCATTGTGGGAGCCTGTGCCCTTCCTACAGCAGACTAGCCTGATGCTCTCTGAGCTCCAAGACAGCAGAGATCGTATTAGGGTGCTCCTCTCTGTACCCTCAGTACCTACCAGAGCTTGAAGAATACACATGAAGTAAGAATGAATGGGTAAATAAAGAAATACCACCAGTCCCTTCCCACAGGGACAGAAGAGGAGTGCCTTCAACTACTGGACCACCTTAGAGCTGACCAAGGACATCACTGCTCTCTGTCCTGAGGGCTCCCCACCCGCACCCATGTGTGACCCTGTGAGTCTTTTTCATGACTCACAGAAGTGGAGAGAGCAGAAAAGCAAAATAAAACCAAAGCAAGAAGACAGCTCATAGGATGGACCGCAGGAGTAGAAAGCTATAAAAGCAAACATGGTCAGAAGGCAGTAAACGAGGTCTGCTAAAAGACATGAGTGGGGCAAACAGCCAACACACTTTTAGAACTGCTACTCACCCAGCAGAGTGTCAGTGGAACCCGTGGGTGTCTAATCTAAGACAGACAGACCATTCAGGAAGGGTCCCAGTAACACCCTGGTCACTCGGCAACTTGAAGTCAAGCCGTCTTTCCCTCAAAGGACAGACCCAGAGGCCCTAAGTCCACCCTACTCGCTGACTGAGAAGATGAGATGGTAAGAGCCAGGCAGGTGTGAGGTGTTCAGTTTGAGGAGGTTTCTCTTTTGCTTAAGGTGTTATAGATGGGCTATACTGCAAAATGGGCTGTGACACATGTTCTTATCCCATGTGGGCATAGGAAACCTGAGTTAATTGTATTAGTTAATGTTAATTGATCTATTACGTGTATGTTAGGTGATGGATGCTGGGCCAGGCAGTTCACCCATGATGTTGTTTAAGCTGCATAACAAGCCTATCATTCCCATCTACAGATGAGGAAGTCAAGGCTTGGTGGGGTTACTGGGCTTAGTTCACGATTGCACGACTATTGAGCAAAGTTACTTAGATTAACATGTGCAAGGCCCTTTTGATACACAGCAACATACACAATCATTTTGCCACTTTCCTCTAATTTCCAACTTTCTGTAAAACAAAGGGGTTTGCTGTTTGGTTATTGATTATTCAGTTTTTTAAGGAACTCAACCTTCCATTCCAGCAGAAGCCCAATTTGAATCAGAAACAAAGGGAAGCTGGCCTGACTGGCAAGTGGGCGAAGCCCAGCTCCTCCTATGCCACTCGATGCACCCCAAGACAGCCTCCAAGGCACCTCCAGGAACAGACCTGGAGGAGTGCTGAAGCAGAGGAACTGCAAGGGTTTGCTAGCTCTGCCTACCCAGTGAACACTGGTGGATCCTTAGAGAGTGCAGAAATTGGAGCCGGGACAGGAGGACATGAACTCACTGTCACCCCTCACCTCTAGGTATACAGGCAAAAGTCAACAGAAACTACTAAGGCCTACCCTGGGAGTTCTGCAAAGGCACTTTCTGGGAGGACTGCAGCTCCCAGCTGGGGATGTGGCCTGGGGTCTGGGCAGAAGTCCAGGCCCACATCCACTGCACATGGGTAGGGTTCCCCAGCCTCCCTCGGATGTGACTGGGAGCCCTGGGCTGTCTGGAAAGCCTCTGGAGTCCTGATTTATGCACTTTCTCACTGCAAACTATACATTAAGTTGCCAGGGAAGATTCAAAATTGTAAAATAATTGTGGTGGTGGAATTATTCACAAATCCATCTAGGCCCAGCACATCAGGGAGGCGGTCAGATTTACACTGAGCACATGGTGACATAACTCAGGCTAAACAGATAAGCTTGTTACACTCCTGACAGAAGCAATTCCCCAGAGACTGCTGGGTAATGCCAGGCCAATTATATACCCAGGCCGAGGAAGGAAAGGGACATCGCCACTGAAGGTGACATGCAGTGACAAGGGGAGCAGGTCCTGCCTGCAGGGAAGTGTCTCTGTGACTCCTGGGCAAACTTGGGCAAGGAGGCCATGTGAGCAGCCACTGGGCTCCCTGAGGGGAGCAAGGCTGGGCTCAGCTCCAAAGCCAGGCTGAGGACCAGCAGGGAATCCTCTTACCCAGATCCTACACAGCAGTCATGGGGGAGGAAACCAAGTCCTTCCATGAGAAAACGGGTCCTGCCCCCTTGGGAAGGTGCCCGGTGCTGATGCGCATGCAGTGGGCATTCTGTCCATATCTCTCTCCCCAGGCTACACCAGGATTTTTTTTTCCTAATTTAAGTTGCATGTTTCTAGAATCCCTTACGGAGGAGGCTGGTGTTTTTCCATTCATCACAATAGTTTTCTCCTTTTTTTTTTTTTTTTTTTTTTTTGAGACAGGGTCTTGCTATGCAGTTCAGGCTGGCCTTGAGCTCACTTTTGTAGCCCAGGCTGGTCTCGAACTCGCACCAATCCTCCTGCCTCCACCTCCCGAGTGCTGGGATTACAGGCGTGAACCACCACGCCCGGCCCTCATTCTTATCAGTAAGAAGCTGGTCACACCTGTGCATGGTCATACACACCTATAGTCCCAGCACCTAGGAAGCTGGGGCAGAAGATTTGCCTTAAAGGGAGGGCAACCTGGGCTATGTAGTAAATTCAAGGTTAGCCTGAACTGCATAGCAAGGCTCTGACTAAATAAATACATATTTGCTCAGGAAAACTGATAACATTTTAAAATTTTGTGCCAAGAATTTTATTAACGACTTTAACTGAACCTTTTGAAATCCTCTTTCTTTAGCTTTAGAATCCTCATGAGGGTTTTCCAAGCCCCAGCCATAGCTTCTGATATGCATGTTGAAGGTGGGGTAAGAATGTGCCACACTAATTTCCAGGTAAGGCTGACATTTCTGTTCTGGTGAACACTATTTAGAGAACGTGGATCTAAAAAAAAAAAAAAAAAAAAAAAAAAAAAAAAAAAAAAAAAAAAAAAAAAAAAAAAAAAA
>PVJA010008486.1:0-41211 GCA_004027025.1 Myocastor coypus | reverse complement strand
TTCCTCTGCTTTCTGGCTGTGGTGACCCTAAACAGTTCACTTAACCACTCTCTGCTTCAGTCTCTCTGTGAAATGGATGTAGCAATAGCAGCTATCTCTTGAGACTATTGCCATGATCAAATAAATTAATGCAAGTAAAGCTCTTAAAGGAGCATCTAGTAGCAGGAAACACTTGGCAATTGTAAGCTGGCACGGTATTTACTTGCCCATGTTTGTACTGGTAGCAAGTAGAAGCTATATCAGGCTTCTGCTAACTTTGTGTACTAGGTCACTGCTTTATAGTGTGGCTTCCCTGGGTGGCAAAGCTGTCACCAGCACACTGTGTGCTTAAGCTGAGGCTAGGCACCCTGAGCTGTGAGGCTGCGGCCAGGCAGTGAGGTAAGAGCCCTGGACGCCAAGTCAGGGACTCCCGTCCTGAGTCTGGACACTGCTGCTGTGGATGAGCAGATAGGCCAGTTTTCCCTTCTGAGACTGATTTCTCTCCCCCAGGGAGAAACAGCCTGACTGCCAACCTCCCAGGCTGTTGGCATGCAGAGAGCAGCAAGGCGCTAGAATGCCTGGGGACTTGTAGATGCTCCCAAGCTTGAGAGGAGGAGGGGAGTGTGAAGAGCAGGATGTTTATTGTACCAGTTTGAGTGGGGTCAGCCTGAGTAGAGTGAGGCAACAACTTGAAAGCAAAGATTAAGGTTCAATATTGTTTGATCAATTTTGCATGCCTGTATCTGGTAATCTGAGCAGCTACTTTGAAGATAACAATATGCAATATAATAACCATTGTTAATTTCCTAATTTTGCTTTGAAATTCTGTATCGTTCTTTTTTTTTTCTCTCTCTTAAAAAAAAAAAAAAGAAAAAAGAATTAAGTTTCAAGGCCTATCCCATGCTGTTCCAGCACTTAGCTGCCCACATCCTGGGGACCACGTTGTGTACCACAGCACTCTATTGGACAAAGCTGCCTAATGTGGTTTAGTGCCAGACCTTAGAGTAGGTGGCACCAGGGACTCAGAATCCAAAACCAAAGTGGTCAGTCAGATTCTACTCTGACAAGGATCAAAGAGGCAGGGGTGAAGAAAGCTGTGGGGTGGAGAACTGCAGAGAGCCAATGCCACATGTGCCATGAGCTTGGCAGTGTGCAGAGAAGATTCTCACACTTGTGCATTAGAATCATCTAAAGATCTGAGGCTGCCACTGCTGCTGTAGGAGCCTCACTTTGCACAGCAAGGACCACAGCACAGAGTATGAAGAGGCTGTTTGGTGAGAGGAGGGCAAGCTCAGAGAGAAGAGGACCAAGATCATGCCACAATCTGGAAGCAGCCTCCTCCACAGGCCCAGGCCCTGAAACCCTGCCAGTTCCGGGCCACCCGACTCATTGTGATCAACCAGATCACTCCTAAAGAAACCGGAAGTGGTCTCTGTCGCTGGTCTGAGGGGAGTGTTGATGATTCCAGTGGCCTGACCTCGGCTGCCTTTCATACATCCAGGACAGTTTTAGTCTTTCATTAGTGCATCTGGGAGCCTTGGTCATGCAAGGCCAGAAACACAAGGCAAGCAAGCCACCCAGTCCGCCCTTCTCCAACCTCCTAAGTCTGACCCTGCTGCTGCTGTTTGTGTGCAGGCTCTGTGGCCATCTGTCCAGCAGAGGATGGAGCTGGTCCTGTGCTCTGCTCAGCAATGATCCATGAGGAGAAGGTGGTTCAGGTCCTGTGGTCTGAGAGAATGAGGCTGGGGTCAGGAACACCCTCTTCCACCTGGGCGAGACATGTGGCTCCAGATGTCTATTTTATTGGGAAACTCAGAATAAAGCACCTGTGAAGGAACTGAATCTGCCCCGGGTCTTGTTTGGCTTTACAGAGGTGGCTCTAACGCCAGGTCCAAGTCCCCAGGCCTGAGCGCCATCACCACATCATGGAGATGCAGAACAGAGTCTTCATAGTTGCTGGGTTTGAATGTGGCCTCCAACCTTCAGCTGCTGGAAGCTTCATCCCCAAAGACATATGTCAGTGTCACTTAGAGGTGGAACCCTTGGGAGGTAAAGACAAATGAGGTCATGATGACATCAGTGGCTTCATAAGAAAAGGAGCAGAGGACTCTGCTGGCACGCACGGCTCTGTCCTACTGTGAGATGCCTTCTGCTAAGTGACTGTGCAACAAAGAGGCCTTTCAGGAGCTAAGCAGGTGTGGACACCATGCTTTGCACTTTCCTTCCTCAGGATCCATGAGCCATAAACTTCTTTTTCTTATAAGTTGCCTGGGCTCAGATTAGGGTTAGCAACAAGACAGACTCAGGATGGTAGTCAAACTCTGCTGACCCTCTTACATTTTTACTTTGTCGCAAACCTTGCATCTGAATTTCACTTAGCTAACTCGGTCTATTGTTCAACTGTGAAGTGCCAAGTGCCTACAATGCAAAAATACTCAGGGCTGATCCCTGCCTCAGAGATGTCGCTACCTCATACAGGAGATAGGCAGCTAACCATAAAATTGCACTTATGGTAGAAGAGTGATCGGACCATGTGGATGGCATGAGGGAGGGGGAATGAGCTCTAGGGGAGGGGTTAGGGTCACTTCATAGAGGAGTGTTCTTGGCTCCAAGGTTAAAGGGATGAACTGAAGTTGCCTGAGGTGAGGAGGGGCAGTGAAGGGCCTGTTGGGAGTGGGAGGGGATGAGGAACCGTGGCTGCAGTGGGCAGCTGAACCAGGGTGTTAGGTACATGTGCCTTTGTCCCTGCATTTATTGTATTGTTTATGTACTCATTGGATGCCTGCT
Organism: Myocastor coypus; assembly: GCA_004027025.1. Taxonomy (NCBI): domain Eukaryota; kingdom Metazoa; phylum Chordata; class Mammalia; order Rodentia; family Myocastoridae; genus Myocastor; species Myocastor coypus. Next base: position 38,445 of record PVJA010008486.1, on the reverse strand, counting down.
CTACTTCAGGCCCCGAGAGTAAACGTGAACAAGAAGTGCCATGGCAGGTGGACAGCCTCTGTCCCTGTATTCTGTCCCTGTGTTCCAGATGGGTGACCTTTTCTACTCCAGGTGTGCAGCTCCCCTAGAAAGGATTCAGGGTGTCATGCTGAGGAATAAGGGCTTGGTTTGAACCATCAAGTGCTGCTCAAACTTTACGGCTAAACAAGCCAGGCTCTTCCTCTGCAATCTTGTATTTTAATTTTAAAAACGCATCTATCTTTTGTATTCTACTGTTCAATATTGCCATGTTTGTTTACATAGGAAGGTAATAACAGGGTTTTTTTTTTTTCCAAATCATCTGAATTTGAAGATTTAGAAAAAAAATAGTAATAAAACAGCCATCCGGAAGCCTAGTATCATGTCTGCCTGGGGCTCTGGGTCTTCTGGCTCAGATCTGAATGCTGCAAATGCCTGGAGTGCAGGAGGGTCTGCTCAAGCTGTGTCCCTCACTGGGATGCTTTACTTGGCCTGACTCCTTGGAGAGGTAGAACTTGGTCCCCCATGAGTGCTTCTTGTCCCTTCCACACAGGAAAGATGCCATCATCCCCACCTCTACTGTGGCTCCTGTTCATGGGGAGATTTTACATCAAGTGCTTTTCATTCAGAATTGGAAGCTTTAATATGTTTTACAGGAAGCCCTTTTATGTGCCAATAAAAAACGAGCGATTACAGCAGGCGATGAAAAGCAGCTAGTGCCTCGGAGACAGTGTATGTTTAGAAAGAGTGGGTATGTTTCCCCAGAGAATGACATGATCAGTCCTTTCTTGTTCATTATGGCATCAGGTGTAGAAGAGCTCTTGGTAAAGAAATGCATGGCTTTTCACAATCACTGTACACATATGGATGTGTGTGTGTGTATGTGTGTGTGTGTGTGTGTGTGTGTGTGTGTGTGAGAGAGAGAGAGAGAGAGAGAGAGGTGGAGAGCAGAAAGACAGGAGGAAAAGGAAAGGGAGATCAGGAGGGAGGGAATCTGATAACCTGCTCTGACTCCTCTAGTTTAATCCTTGCCTCTCTCCTTTGTGGACAGAGAACAGAGAGGTGGACCTGAGCCAAGAGCAGCAAGCCATGACGAGCGGGAGCATTAACTTGGGGTGATATTACCCCTGTGCATAGACACCAAAGCCCCTCACTGTTTCTGGAATCAGCACAAGCCAGGTTGGAAGGAACTTGAGGAGTCACCCCTTCCCCATCCTGTGAGCACAGTGGTCACCTCACACGTCCCCAAGAAGGCAGGTTGAGATCTAGGACAGCACTATCAGATGAATCCCTATTGCCCACTGGAGGGAGAGGAGGTCGGGGAGAATCCAATGTTGGCCTTTGGAATCAGGGTCATTGTATACATGCAGCTGTGGTTTTCAGGCCCAAATACTGACCTGGCCACAGCAAGAACTTCCCCATGCTGTCCCCAAAAGTGGGCACTGGCCTTAGCTTCTCAGCTGGTCTGCCATGGGGTTAAATGAAAGGCCAGGTAGACCTGTATTCCACTGTGCCTAAGGTACATTTGACCTTGGACTTCAGTGCCAGCTAGAGTTGAGCTGAGGGGAGGCTCAGACAGAGGTGGACAAGTGTAGTAGACACTGGGCTGTCAGCCTGGCTTGCCATTTATTGTATGTGACCCAAAACTGGTGGCTCTCCACTGGGGATAATTTTGTTTCCCACTTCCCAATGGGGACATTGGACAATATCTGGAAACATTTTTATTGTGACAGCGGAAGAGCACAAAGAGCACCCTCACTAGGGCACGTAGGAGGAGAGCCAGGGACGAGGCTCCACATCCTGCCGTGCACCCAACTGTCAGCGTAACAAGAATGCACGGGCCCACATGCTGAGGTGCAGAAACTGTCGTAAGCAAGTTCGTGGGCTCTCTGTGCCTCCATTTCCTCATCTATAAAATAGGAAGGCAGTAATGGTGACTCCCATGGAGGGCTGTGGTGAAGCTTAAATGAACTAGTGTATAACAAGTGTTTAAAACAGGTCCTAGCCCAAAATACAAACTATAAACAAATGCTTCTGATGTAGGGTTGTCGTGCAAGACAGAAGAAGAACCTGAGGAGGAGAAGAACCTGAGGGCTGAGGAGGACATTCAGCAGGCCTATGGGTGGGACGATGAAAGTCCAATGTTATGACCCATGAGAGGAGTGAGGCCAGGTTGAACTCTGAATTGAGAGTTCAGGGGAGGAAGGGCACAGTGCAGAGGAAATGGGTTGAGAGCAAGAGGTTCTAAGCGACTTTTGGAAGCCCCAGCTGGTATCTGAAGGCCCCTGTATGCTGGGCAGGCAGCCAAGGAGCAGTGAGTGGGAGGAGCCCACCCTGGCCCCATTGCTGTCATGTTCACCTCACCTCCTCCCTCTCCACCTCCCCCAGGCTGCCCCTCTTGCTGCCCACCATGGCCCCATTGCTGCTGCAGGCCCAGGAGGATGGCTACTCTGCTCTAAGTCTGAGCTGAGCACAGGAACCGGAAGCAGCCTGTACTCTGAGATCCAGGGGCACACACATTATGCTGTCTGTCACAACTATGCGAATTGTGTCCCTCCAAAGATATGTCCACCTAGAAGCTCACAGTGTGAATACTTGGAATAATTCACAAATGTAACTAAGGATATGAGCTGGAGATAAGGTCCTCATCCTAGGTGGGCTCTAAATTGAACAACAGGTGTCCTTATAAGAGACACAGAAGGAGAAGACACAGAGATTCAGACAGAGAAAGCCAAGGGGAGATGGAGGCATGGACTGGTGTTATATAGGATTGCCAGTGGCCACCAGGGACAAGGACAGAACCATATAGATTCCCCCTCCAAGCCACCAGAAGGAATCAACCATCTTGTATTTTGAGTTTGGTCCCTGCAGAATAAATTTCTGTGGCAAGCCACTAGGTTTGTGACAGCAACTCTAAGAGTCTAATGCAGGCTGAGAACCCTAATCTGAAAACCTAATATCTGAAATTCTGTCTAAAAATCTGTGTAAAATATGAAAATAAAATCAGTATCTTAAACTCTTTCAGATTCAGTTCTCAAGTCAGAATGGGCTAGAAGTCAATAGGTGCCAGCTGAAGGACAGCGAGAGGGATCTCGGGGTGACCCCAACCCAAGGTCAGCTGGCAAGGTCTGGGCAAAGCTTTCAACATCTTGTCTTTAGCTACTCCCCCTTAAAAGGGACCTTTTCATCTCCAAATCCCAGAACACTCCACTCTTGGCAAGAGAGAAGTCCCTGGACCGGATAACAAGGCCACTGGATGATTAGGTTGAGGCAGTGTAAATAACCATGTGGGAAGAAAAGAAGAAAAGAGAAAAACTGAAGTACAACTGAAGCTTTATTAATTGTCCAAGCTATTTAGCAGGAGGAGTTGAAAAGAAAGTAGTTAGCCCTTGAAGGAAGGAATGGAAAGCCGGGTCTTTCATTAATCTCACTGCCCTCAGTGTCAAACACAGGCTGTCAGGGTGGGCACAAAGCCTACCAGAGTCTGCAGCAGAAATCCAAGATGCAGGCAACTGTGAGGGCACAGGCTGGGAGAGAAGGGCTCAATATGGAAAGAGTTTTCTGCACAACCAGAGGTGCCCATTTCCAGTCCTTTTCAATTTGTACACTTTTCCTCCAATGACTCCTCGAGGGTAATTACAGTTCTTTTCACAAATGAAGTATGGAAGACGGGAGAGAGAGGCGAAGCTGTCAATAGTCCTACAGGAATGTGCGGTCTGTCTCCTGGAGACACAGAAAGCATCGATCCTTCTTCTCATGGGGTTCAGAGTGTGAATGGATGATCCCCCTGCAGGGAAGCTGGGGGGACAATGTCTCTGCTGTCAGAGGGGCCCTAGTGACCAAGGACAGGAGACTCTGAGCCCCAGGGAGCCACCAGACATTAGAGATGCCCCCACCCCCACAAGTGCTGGAAGACTCACTGCCTTGTGTATTTTTGTATTTTCCTTCCTTGGGTGAATGATCAAGGGCCCCAGCCACAGACTCCTGGGACCAAGCAGCTGAGATTTCTAGGTGACTTTGGGCAAGGCAAAGGCACCTGCTTGCAGACAGGACAATACACAGCTGCAGGAGGCTGAGGAGCTGTTGCCAAGGAGCTGGGATCAAACAGACATCCTTAGGCTGGACCAAGAGGCTGAGATTTACAAGATGAAATGTCATAGAAAAAAATGTACAAGTTTGCCCTTGAGTCCCAAAGCCAACTGCAGGCTGACAGCAGCCCTTGTCGCATAGCTGTAGGGCTGTGGGTGAAAAGCGAGCTCAGGATCAGTCAGTGCTGCGCCACCAGTGACAGGGAGCATGCGCAGAGGGCTCCTCACACCAGGCTCTGACTCAGGCTTCCCAGCAGAGTTCCACTGGACTTTCACAATGGCCCTAGAAGGGCCATCTTCTTATTGTCCCTATTGTCCCATGAGAGAGTACTTGCATTAATGCTGAGGGTACTGAAATGACTTTTCTGAGGTTCATACTTAGGAAGCAGCAGATGCAGGGTTGAAAGACAGATGTTTTGGCTATAGATCCTCTGCTCTTGACCACAGCTTCCAGCTGCAAAAGATTATAAAACCTGCCTGCTGACACGGAGCAGTGTTCTTATAGGAGGAGCCATGTATCCTGCACTGTACTCTGGCAACAGAACGTAGCCCACAGGCTCAGCCTGGGTACCCTACTTTCAGAAGGACAGTACCAGTTGAGGACAGAGGGTAAAGGGTCCTGCATATATAGAATCTGCCTGCCTGTGTGCCCAGCCCTTCCCTCCCTCTAGCTGGGCCTAGTGGGTAACTTGGGAACTCTGCTCTCTAAGTCCAGTGTCCCAGCATCGGTGACTGCCTTGGCCACAGAGGTGCATCATGCTGTGGACCCCATTCCTGCCAATGCTCTTGACTTCCTTGACTCTTTTACTCCAACTGCCCAACAGAAATCTAAGTCTGCTTTAATCCAACTGTTCTTTGATTTATTTACTTTTTCTGCATAAGCACTTGGATTTCTGAGAGGAGAAGTGAACATGATACTGTAGATGATTCATAGTCTCCATTCTGGACTGGACCCTTAGTCAGCCAGCATGGCCTTCTACCCGTCAGCTTCATCAGGATCCGTGCATTGCTTTTCAGCCCTCGTCCCCTCTCTACAAAGTTCTCGCCCCATTTTCTCACTGCACTCCTTAGTCTCAGTATATGATTTTTAGCTTTGCTAAGAGAAAAAACCCAACTGCAGAGATGGAAAGTAGCCTGTCAACTTATTGCCCAAAAACTTTAAAACCACTTTACAACTTGTCATTTGCATACCATAAAATTTGTTCATCTGAAGCATACAATTCAGTGGTTTTTAGTGTATTGACAGTGTTGTACAGCCACCGCCACAGTGGATCTTCAAACATTCCCATCACTTTAGAGAGAAAGCAATCCAACTGCAGTCACCCTCATTCCCACTGGAAGGCTCAGGAAACGCTGATCTGTTCTCTGCCTCTAGAGATCTCCCCTTTCTGGACATTTCATATAATTGTAATCACGCAATATGCGGTCTTTTGTGTCTACTTCTTTCATTTAGCAGAATGGTTTTGAAGCTCCTCCAAGTAGCCCATATCAAGAGTTGCTTCCTTTCTACTGTGGGATAGGACGGCTATACCACATTCAGCCTATCTATTCACCAGGTGATAGACATTTGGGTTGTTTCCACATTTTGGCTCTAACAGATAATGCTGCCTTATGTTTGTGTATGAGTCTCCGGGTGGACATGCATTTCCTTTTCTCTTGGGTAAATATCTAGGGGGTGGCCCTAATTTTATAAGCTAATCTGCATCCTTGCACACTCTCTCTCTTGCTTCTATGGTTAAGGTGTTTCTCTCCTTAGAATTCTTAGTTGGGCTCCAAATTCTTCCTTTCATTGTTGCCCTGGGAGTCTTGCTCCCTAGCCCCTCTTCTCTCTCTCATCATCACTTTGCCAAAGAACATGGGGAGAATAATGAGCCCTCACACACAGTGTTGTGGCATTAAGAGAGTTGCATGGTTGCATGCATGTGAGCAGACCAAGAAGTCCCAGTGACACCACGTCTTGCTGTTCAGGCCTTTGTGCAACCCTCTCCCCTTGAGTGTGGGTGGGGCCTAGGTCCAGACATGTCATTCTATGATTCTGTCACATTACAGAAGACTTCATTTTAGCAGCCTGGAGATATTCTCCTTCCTGCCTTAATGAAGTACATGAACATGTTATGGCCTTGCTCTGGACTGCATGTGGCCAGTAGGAACTTCAAGTGACCTGTACAATTTCTGGTTGGACTTTCTGGCTATAGGGAAGCTCTGGGAAACCACCAGAAAGAAGCCAGGGCCCTGAGTGCTATGACCTCAAGGAAGTGAGTCCTGCCAGTAATCGGAGTGGACCAGAAGGGAATTTGTCCCCACGGAGGCTCCAAATGAGAAGCCAGTGCCACAGGCACAGGGAAGGCAGCCTGTGAGACCCTATGCAGTAGATGCCAGCGAGTTGCTTCAGTGCCCACTGGGATGTGAGAGAATGGATACGCACTGTTCTAAGCTACTAAATTGGTAGTAATTTGTTACACAGTAATAGAAAATGAACACACAGAGGAAGAGCTTAGAAGAGAGCGGGCACAACCAGCAGCCTGTGACTGTTAGCTGGTGCTTGTGGTGGTCACAAATGAGCTCTTTCCCTGAGGTTATACAAGCAAAGATCAGCTCGAAAAATTGACAGAAATGGCAAACCCTCTTTACTTTCCACTCCTGACAAATATCTTCCAAGTGGTCTCTGTATTTACTTCCTGCCCTTCAGCTCATTCCCGTTTTGCCGCAATTTAATTCTTCAGGCTTCCTTACTCCACTGAAGCTGCGCTGAAGGTCACTGATCACTCCTCGTTACTAAACCTGATGGATGGCATGGGGTTTCCTGCACTTGACTTCTCTGTGACCTTTGATGTTGATGACTGGAGAAACTTTGTTTTGTTCAGAGGAGATTCCTATTGAATCTAAGCCTCCCCCAGGAAGAGCCAAGGGTGTGCAGACCCTCACAAGCTGATTCCTGGCGATGCTGACTCATTTGCCTGCCCATTTCCAGGCTTGCACACTTCTGGAGAATGTAGACATAGCCCCGACTCACTCAGGAATAGGGGCACAGCCCCTGCTATCAGCAAAGATTGCATTCTAGGCACAGAAGTAGATCAAAATAAGACAATGAATCAACAATGACATTTCAAAATGACCCAGATTATGAAGGTAGTAAGGTGGAACCAAGTGACAGAAATACTACACAAAGGGGCTGATTTGACCAGGTGGCTGGAGAAGGCTTTCTCTAGAGAGGTGGCCTTTGGGCTGGTGTCCTAGTCAAGGAAAGATCTGGGACAAGTGCATTGTAATCCTCTGGGAACAGCTAAAGCAAAGGCTATCAAGTGAGAAAATGCTCTGAGGATAAGGATCAGATAGAAGGTCAGTGTGGCTGGAGCAGAGGGGAGCAAGCAGACAAGTAGGAAGACACAAGGTCAGGGACACAGCTGGGGCAGACCAGGCGGGCACTGCAGACTGTGCTGGGAGTTGGGATTTTAAAGCAGTAAAGGGTTAAAGCAGGGAAGTCATTCATCTGATTTTTGTTTTATGAGGCTAGCTCTGGTTTCTAGATAGAAAGTAGATAATTTTGCAAAGGCAAAATCAGAGAGACTTGCTGGATGGCCATTGTAGTGGTATGAGGGAGAAATCAAGACTACCTTGATTAGGGATGTAGGTCAGGTCTCCCAAGAGCAAGACTCCTTAACTACTGTGATTTATGTGCAAGCAACTTACTGAAAAGTACCCTCCAGAACAGTGCCTATGGGGAGTGAGGACAACAGGATTGGGAAGAATGAGTAAAATGCGATCAATTTGCAATAGAGTCCTAGGCCTACCTCCAGAGAAGCTCCACAGCTGGGAAAAACCCTGAGAGCTCTTCCAAGTCCAGAGGAGACCCAGCTTTCAGAATTCATCAGTCACTGGATGTGAGGAGCAGGCAGAACCCTGGGGTGGGGCAGAACCTCTGGCATGGGGGTTCCTCATCTAAGGGGAAGGACCCAAGGCATGGGGTAGCAGGCAGGTATGTAGGAATGTTCAGGCACAGCAGTGTCCACCACAGGGAATAACACTGGAAGCAGGGAGAGTCAGACAGCCAGAATATAGTTTCCATGGAGAACTGGTGGAACTTATAGCTGGCCTGGTCGTTGGTGAGGACAGCATAGGAGGAATCAGGCAATTCTGGGGTCATTGGAATGGAGGTGCCATCTCCCAGGCAATCTTGGGGAGGAAATTAAGAGTTGTTTTTTTTCCGATGTGTTCCCAAACAGACCAAGAGACACCCACAGAACACTGTCAACTGCACAGAGCAGCAGGTGATTCTGGGACCAGGCAAAGGTCAAGATTGAAGGCACAACCTGGAACTGTGTAGATCCTCCACCAATGGGGAGTGAGGAATCTGCAGAGAGTCTGAAGAGAAGCCATGAAGATGGAGGAAGCCAGGGAAAGAGGGTATTCCAGGAGCCAAGGGAGGATCTTCTTAAAGGAAGCTCCTCCTTTGGGTGTAGCTCTGTGGTGGAATGCTTGTTCAGTGAACTTGGGCTCTGAGGTTTGTTTTGTTTTGTTTTTTTAATGTATTTAGTACAGGGTCTCATTACACAGATCAGGCTTGTAGTGACCCTTCCTGTTTTCAGCCTCCTAAGCACTGGGATTACAGGCGTGCACCTCCATGCCCAGTCTCAGTCGCTGTCTCAGCATGCCCTGGGGGTGGGGTCAGCACAGCACTCTGGGGATCCAGCCCTGGCTGCTGCACTCTGCCTAAGCAGGTGCTTTAGTTCAATGAGCTATCTGATTGGCCCTTGGACTCTATGTTTGATCCCTAGCAATTGTGATATAAATAGATAATAAACAAACAAGAGGGAAGAGTTACCAGGTTAAGTGCCACCAAGAAGCAACTGTTGCATCTAAAAAAATGAGGAGCATGTGGAGTCTTGATAGGAGCATGAGGAAGTAGGAGCCCAGGTAGAACAGGTCAAGGTGAGAACCCAAGGTGGAGAAGCGGTTTTGGTAACTGAAGACAATTGCTTGATATGCCTTGTTGTGAACAGCATGGAAATGGAACACCATACGCAGGCAGATGTCTGGCCTATGGAGTTTTAAAAAACAGGTTATTCCAGAACCTGCACATCTGCAGATGTGGCTGGTCTAGGAGACATGTGAGGAGGATGGAAAGAGTATTAGGACAGTGAGCAGGAGGTGCAGATTATGGAAGGAGGCTTTGGCTGTGGTGGGCATGGGAAAAATGCCTTCATGCGACCAGTAAGCAGATAAAGTGGATTGGCAGATTTGGTGAGGCAAGAGGCAAAGGCTCCTTATGCCACTGCATGCAGGAGAGGGGCTCCTGGGGGCTTGCTGAGTAGCAAACATCAAGATTCCAGATTCAGGGCCTGTTCTGGGAAGGTCCAAGTTCACACCCTGGCATCTTAGGAGGGAAACTATGTGGGGGCTAGAAGGCTGCCTGGTGAACCCACTCAGATGACTGAGGCTGGTGGCATGGGCGGACTGGCAGCCACCTCCAGTTGCCACATCCTCCCCTCTTGTCCTTGAGATGGTCTTGCCTTTGCGATTGCAAACTGAAAGTTTTATGACTTGAGGCTTTTGTATCTTCTAAGGAAAGGCTTTTCTGAGACCAAAGGCTGTTGTTTCATCTCTTCTAGACACCCCTGGGACAAAACTTGTCCTTCTTTTCTTTGGAAATTCATTTATTTTGCTGTGTGGCCAACTCCCTTTCTACGCACACATCCACATTTCAGATTTCATAGACATTATAAAATAGTCCACTGTCCAGTGATCCTGGCCCAAACTAGCTTTCACTTCTGGATGACCTAGTGGGTCTCTGTGCTGATCCATTGATTTCCACTGACTCTCATAGGTTTATAGATTTTCCTCATTCCCAAGTCCTACACTCCTACTGCCATGGAACTGGAGCTGCTGTCTCCATTTCTAGCCCTCTCCTGGCATCTGTGTCTCTGTCCTCATTCTCCTCCTCCCTTGGAGACCTAGCCCTCCCTCTGCTGGCTTCCAGCTCTCAGTCTCTTTGCCAGCTGTCTTCTGTGATTCCCTTGGCTGCTGCAGGTTTCACTGGTGGCTTGGTGAAGTACGAATCATGACCACTCACATGGCCCATGGCCAAGTCACGGACCATGACCCTCCATCCCCATGTCTTCTCTCTCACAAGTTAAAGGTCAGTCCCACAATGAAGCCCTTCCTTACCACTCACACCTTCAGTGTTTCGTTCAAACTTAGCATTTTCTAATACTAGTTTCCATAGGTTTTATTTCTTTAGAGAAGTTTTAGGTCTACTGCTAACTTATACAAAAAAGTAGAGATAATTTTCCTATGTCCCCAGCCTCACACATGCACAACCTCCTGTACTATCAGCATTCCCGTCAGAGGGACACATTTGCAATGCTTAATGAACTTACACTGAAATGTCATTGTTACCTTTGGACCAATGTACGGCTCATGATGGTGCCTTACAGAGTCATTTCACTTCCCTCAAAGCCCTCTGCACTCTGCCTATTCATCCCTTCCTTCTTACTCCTGGAAAGTATGACTTCTTCTTACTGTTTGTACAGTTTTGCTCTTTTAGAATGTGCAATGGTTGGACTCACTCAGTGTGCAGCATTTTCAGATTGGCTCCTTTCACTTCATAATATGAGCTTAGTAAGTGTCCTCCATGTTCTCTGAGCTGGGTAGCTCATTTCTTACAGCACTGAATAATTTTCCATTGTCCAGATATGCCATACTTTATTTGTGCCTTCATTTACTGAAGGACAGTCATGCAAATTTGAAGATACAAAATTATTCACTGGCGTACATATCTGTCCTCTTTTACTAGAGAGTAACCAACCCTGCAAGATTGTGGGTGACCAAGCTCTGTAACCCCAGCATATAGATGAATGCCGACTAAAGCACTGATCCTCAATAAAGACCTACAAATAAGTGGACAAGTGAACGAAGAGTTGGTCAGTGGCAGCTGAGACCTCCTTTGTCCAAAGTTATATGTGATGTCTCCTTATGTCCATGACACCCATACTGGCCAAGGCACTCTTTCTAGGTTTTCTTCTCACTAGGTGAGACCTGGGACAAAGTGGATGATCCCTGGGATTCCACCTCCTCCCTCGCCACACACACTGAGCGGCTCCCAGGTTCTATTGATTTGACTCTTGGTTGTTCTTGCCCACAGCTTTCCTACTGCTGAACTGCAGATTTTAATTGTTTTCAACAGCGTTCCTTGTTCCACTGTGACTCCCACCAGGGCCTTCCCAAACTCTCCCCTCTCCTACTTAAAATTCTAAATAGGCCCCCTCCCTGGGGGGTTATGATGAGGTGTTTCATCAAGGCATTTTGAAGCTACCTATGATCCAGCTCCCAAGATACCATATGTGCAGTTCTTGGTGTAGGTGCCTGAAACAAAAAAAGCACAATACATACTCCTGTTCTTACAGTTATTACTATGTGGCCTGGAAAAAAGAATTTGTGCAAACATGAGAATTGTCAAGTACCTGATGATCGGGCGTGTGAAATGTGTATCTGATCCTTGCATCTAGGCCCAAGAGACAGAATGGGACAAACAGAAAGTGGCCGCAGAAGGGTGAGCTTCTGTCAGGAGCTGGGAGCTGTGTGTGATGGGGAGAACCATCCAAGACCCAGAAGGGAGTGGGTCCACTAAGGGTAGGGAAGTGACACCGGGACAGAGTCCCTTGGATCGCTGCTAAGTTGCCTACCTCATCCCCAAAGCTCAGAGAGTGTCTAAGAGTATTCAAATACCAGTTCTCATGCCAAGGGTGAAGCCACTCTCTAGGGCACCTTCTGTGAGAGGGTATTGCTCAAGATCTGACTGACCTGTGTGTTGGCCACCCCAAGTCTGCTTTTCACCCCCTTGCCAACCCCCATACTCCCACTACCACCACTCCTTATCTTTGCCCACTAATGTATTTTTCTGGCCTCTTTCACCTCTTCATTCTTCTCGGAAACCTCCAAAGCCCCCAGATCCCAACACTTTCCTCCATCAGGTGCATGGGATGGCAGGGATGAGATAGAGGTGGGTGTGAACATCAGCTTTGCCAGTGACTCTCTGGCCAAACTTTGGCAAATCACATACTCTCTTGGGACCTCGAGTTCTTTATCTGTTCGTTGGGGATAAACACACTGACCTTGAAGTCTAACCTGAGAACAAAACGAGAGCAGTGGACAATGCAGGAGGGTGCTGAGCCCACTGTGGCCCTGAGGTCCCACAGTGCTGATGCACTCTCCCCGTCCCCTTCAACCCACCCTGGCTCCCTGTTGCACACCCAGTCTATCTGCTAGGCCAGAATGCGCTGGGCATCTGTCAAGGCCACACCCAGGGTGGTGTCATTTTTTACTGGATTTGGTCCCTTTCATATCCCTACTTATTTTTCTGGAGGCAGCCAGAGACAATTTCTTCCAAGAGACTCTTTGTAGGTCTCTGTCAGAATGAGCTGGCACCTTTCCTACTGCAGTTCTTGGCTCCCATCTATATGGGGATCCCCTCCCTGGAGCTGGTTTTGTGAAGGAACCGCTTCTCTGCAGCCTCTCCCTCTGCTCACCGGGGGCATCCTTCAGCTGGAAGACAAATGCCTGGGCACCAGGATATTTTAACAGTTTAGAAATGAAGGAGTCTCAGTAAATGTTAGTTGTATACACAGATAAATAAGAAAAAGAAACACAGTCAAGTGAACTCAGCAGCCCAGAAGCCCCAAGGCTGTTAAATCTTCAGAGGGAATGGAGCTGTGATAGGTTGCACCTCCACCTGCAGTCTTCCATCCTCAGAACTTCCCACAAAGTCCTTGCCTCAGAAGCTTCAACTCGAAGTCCTTTTCACTGAAGATGTCCAGAGAGGAAGGGAAGGTATCTGCAGCCTTTTGGTCAGGCACCTCCTGCCCTGAAGACAGAAGTTCAGCTCTATGGCTTCTCTCCCCGGAGGGAGCCAGCCTCCTGCACCAAGGTATCAGAGAGGAAGGAGCTGGGAGCTTGGGTGTCCTCTGGGCCTCTGGGAGGTGGGTGATAGAAACACAGATCCCCGTGGAGTGGGAAGTGGGGCGACCAGCCCCAAACTCACCCTGAAAACCTGAAACTGCCCAGCCAAGACCAGGAGGCTGGCCAGGGCCATGTCCATGTAAGAGGCTGGTCCCAGTATTGTCACACTGCTGACAGGTTCAGACTTCACGCATCAACACAGCTCCCCACAGATGTGTGTACACACACACACACACACACACACACACACACACACACACACACATGAACACACATACCAGTGATGAGCTTAGCTTCCAGTTCCTTTCCTCTCTGAGAGATTTAGGCTTCCAGGTACCCAACAGTCTGCCCTGAAGGGGAGAGAGGCGTGTTGTGACCTGGGCTATTGTTTATTCGTGCCCAATGAGGAAGGCGGTGATCTGAAGCCCTTCCTGCTCCCCATTTTCATTTTAATAAAATGTAGCCACTCCCCACCCCCGCCCCAAATCTTCCTGAGGTAAGAGTGAAATTGATTTTCCCTTTTAACTCAAAAGCAAGATAAACACATGGCACCCTTAGGGGCGGAGGGGAGGTACTTAAAATAGCACAGCTCTGGAGCAGGCTGCTGCACGGCACAGCACACAGCGTTCGTTCCTCACAGACACACAGACGAAGGCTGAATGCAAATTGCAGAACGTGTGGCAGCTGCCCCCACCTGCTCCAAACAGGTGAAAGGCAGCGCCTTGGCCCCCTGTGTCCTCTGCCTGCTATCAAGTGGCAAGAGCACCCACAGATGACCCCATCCTCAGGCTCTGACCCAGGGGTGTCCCTCTGAGCCACCCATACCAGTGCCCACTGCCCCAGGTGGCCACACAGCACACTTATCGGAACCAGGCATGCCCTGGCCCAGCAGCCACCCTACTGAGGGAGGCCCATCCTGAGTCTGTACCCTGCCTCCCCCAACACCCTGCATTCATTTTTATTTTTTAAATTTTTAATAATAATAATGATAATAATTTTGCAGAATTGGGGATCGAACTCAGGACCTTGCACTTGCCGGGTAGGCACTCATGCACCTGAGCTATCTCCTGGCCCCATTCCCTCTGCCTCCCTGTAGTGCCCCAGGGGTGGGAAACGAAGCTCATCCCTCCCCACAATTTTATCTCCTGTCTGACTCCCAGGACCCTCAGCCATTCCTCAGAGGACACTGCCCCTGCACAGAGACCCTCTCTCCATAACTACCTTTGTCTAGACTGGTAGTGGTGAAAACCTACAAGGAGGATGGAGAGAGAGAGAGAGAGAGAGAGAGAGAGAAGAGAATAGGAGGAGGAAGGGGTGAGGTGGGGCATGGGGGACACTCCTGACTGAATGCTGGTCCTGCACCATGCTGGTGTCCACGCTTTGTGTCCCTTCCTGCGCTGAATCCTCCAATGCTGGTTGTGATTCCCAGTTTCCAGATGGAAACCAGCATGATGAGCATTTCAACGCTTGTCCAAAGCCTCCAAAGTGGGATTCTGTGCCTAGCCATGGCTTTATTTTCCCAAGCAATCATCATCTCCATTTTCAGATTCGTAGCTTTTGAGTATCAGAGCTTTTGCACACAATCCACCTGCCACTTGAGACAGGGCAAGAGGCGGAAAAGGGTAGGTGCTGGAGCAGGACTTCTTTTGACCAGAGAGAGCAAGTCAACAACCGGGTTCTCAGAGGGGAAGCCATCCCAGGGGCTGCTGTCCTGGGAGGGTGGAATATCCCTCCAGACCCCCACACATCAACTGTGTAGGCTCATGTAAGGACACAGACCTTAATGGCAGAGAACTGGGTCCAAGTTCTGGATCTGTCTCTTATTAGATGTGTAAAGTTCAGCAGAGTTCCATTCATCCCTGGCCCAATCCCAAAGACTAGAGTATGATGGGCCCATGGACACTGGGGCAAGTCGGGGACCCTTCAGGCTCAGGCTGTTTGATGGTTCACTTTCACTGTCAACGTGGCTGGCCTGAGAGCCTCCTATAGGGTAAGCGTGGCACACTTCTTGGGGTATCTGGCTGAGCCATGTAGGGATGGCATTGGGGATATTTGGTCCCTGGTCCCTTTCTCTGCAGCTCCTCCCCTGCTGTTTCCTGGCTCCCTGAAGTTGACAGGGCTTCCTCCAGTGGATCCTCTCACCATGGTGCTCCTGCCTCGTGCCAGCCAGCCATGGGCTGAAATCTCTGAGGCCCAGAGCCAAACGAACCTTCCTTCCTTTAAGGTGTGCCAGTCAAGAATTTTTGCCAGCAACAGAAAACAGACTCGTAGAAGGTCAAACAGATACAGGAAAGTGAACTCACTTCTCGAGATCAGTTTTATTTCCCAGAACTGTACAGAGGACAGAGAAGGACACACAAGAAGTGTCCCATGGAGTAAATGTGTCAGCTAGCTGCTTTGCAAACCCTGCCTAGCCCTGACTGTGTCCAGCCCTGTATCATAGAGGACATAGAGCCAGTCTCCAGCCCATGCTTGCCCCAGTGGAGTCTAGATTGGTGGGATAGGCAGATCCATTGCTGCGGGGAAAACAGGAGGCTGCAAGAGGCTTCTCTCAGCCTGGGAGGGCTGGAAGGCTCCCAAAGGGCCAGTGTTCAGCTCTGGGAGGGAGTGAGGGGTGTATAGGTGGAAGCTAAGGAAAGGCAGGAGGGGGATGGCAAAGGGGCAGGACTGAGAGCCAGGCCAGCGCCCTGTGGGGCATAGGCAGCACGCGACAGGTTCCACCAGGCAAGCTGAGGGTTGGGCCGCAGGAGCAGTCCAGGTCTGAGTAGGAGAAACAGGACCAGGTTTGGTGGCACTGCTCACTGACAAGGGATTGGCTCATAGGGTGGGGAGGATGACGCAGTGAGTACTGAATGGGAGAAGATCGTGAGGTGCCAGTGTGACACACTGGTAGGGCCGGTCCTATCTGAAAAGGGACTTGGCTGAGTGGCTGCCAGGGGAGGGATCTGTGACGTAGCTTCCCAACAAATTCCCCAATTGTCACTCCAAGTCTTCATGCCCTTCCCGTGACAGAATCACACATTCAGAATTCCAGAGAATGGGGGTGAGGGGTTACCACACAGGACCCAGAACAAGAAGCCAGCAGCACAAAGGACCATCCCCTGGGGGTGTTGGGGCCTGTCAGGGAAATGTCTACACACCTTGCTGAGATCCTCGAAGAAGCCCCAGGAGAATACGTCCACAAGACTGGCCCCGTCTTTCTGCAGAGTGCACGGGCTGCCATCTGGCTGTCCCTCAGGCCTGCTCAGGCTGCTCACTGGAGCCTCTGGTGGAGGAGCCACTCTAGACTGACTGGCCTCTCATGGGTGAAGTCCCAGTCCTGGGCTCTGGAGGCCACAGAGGCCGCTGTAGCTCAGGCACCCAGCTTCAGAGTGTGCACTGTACCCCAAACTCCCATTGGAGAAGAACTGAATCCCTCTCTGGCACTGGAAAATTGTTTTTGTACATGTGATAGGCTATAGTACAGCCATTTACTACAAAGCTGTCAATCCATATTTATTGATGTGGGAAGACGTCCATAGCATATTGTCAAGAGGTGCAGCCACTCTACACAGCTGCATGTGGAGTCTGCTTCCACTCTTCTAAACCCTGTGCGTGTGTGTTTATGATCAGATGGAGGTGGCTGCCTGCAGAACATTCCCCTAGGGGATGGGTGGTTGTTCCTGGAAGTGGGGGAGGATTTCATGTGATTTCTAATTTTCTTCTTGATTCATTTCTGTAGCTGATTTCTATGTTGAACATGTACCTTATTTTATTAAATATTTTTCCAAAAAAATCTGTTATGCTATTTTGGCAATTTTGTAATGTATGACAGGGCCAGAATGCATCTGGCTTCCTTCCAGCTTTTGCCTCTCTCTCCTTGCTCTCTCCACCCTCCCTCCAGGTCTCTCTGGGGCCTCCCTGTGGAGATGTTTAGGAATCCAGTGGCTGGATTCTGGGAGCCCTGTACAAGGGGAGTATGAGAATCTCTGCCTCATGAGGTGGTTGAAAAACAAATCAGATCGTAGGGGAGGCCCCTGGGGAACACCTGGCACATATCTGGTGCTGAAGGAAAGCTGTGATTGGCAGAATCACACTCCAAATAACATGCAAATGTAAAGCCCCAGGCCTGGAAAACTGGAGAAGGAAGCCTTTCCTTAGTGTGAGAGAAAGATGACTTTGGCACCTGTGTGCACTATCCATAACCCTGGTAACTTTTCAGTCAACATTTTGCTCCCCAGATCCGGGAATTCCACCCAGTCTTCCATATGTCAGGTAAGTAAGTCCTCTACCACAGAGCTGTATCTTCAATCTTTTTATGTTTTATTTTGAGATAAGGTCCTCAATTGTTCATGCTGGCTTTGAACTTGACATCCTCCTGCATCAGCCTTCTAAATAGCTGGGGTTAAAGGTGCACTCAACACATTGGTAAGTTACCATAGTTCCTTCAAGCCTGTGGCTATCAAGACACAATGAAGACCATGTGGCAGAGACCATCTGTGACATCTTATAGAAAGTTTGGGGAGCTCTTCATCACTGTGTAGTGGATTAGCAGGAGGACACGGAAGCTCCAGGGGCAGCCCACCTACTTTAGAAGGGATGGCTGATTAGAGAGCCACCTCACACGTCCAGGTCTGACTTTCTACCCTTTATGGGGTGCCAACCCCCAGTGTCCTGAGACAAGAAAAGGGATGCTATCATTAAGAGCCTCTGCGAAAGGGGCCAGAGACATAAGCAAGACACCTGTGGTGCTCCCCAGCCCAGTGTGAGCTGGAGTTTCAGGGAGGAAGGGAAGAGTTTCAGTTTCACAGAAAGTCTCCCCTGTGAGTGGAGAACTGTTCCCACTTTCAGTGGTGTACACAGGCCCTAGAGATAGGCAGTTAGCTCAGGTGACGCTGATGGAAAGAGGAGAACAGCGATCTGAGCTCAGCATATGACCACACATATTGTGTCCTGCTTTGCCCATGGGGTATCTAGGGGCAGAGCTGGTCTGTTGGATGTGGGCCCCAATTTTCTTCTGGAACACCCATGATTCATCTATGTCAAGAGCGCCCCCTGAGGAACTGTGGTACCACCAACCCAGCTGCTCATCCCTGACCATGAGACCTTACCTCTGGAAAGAAGTCAGAGGGCACAGAGAGCTCAGGATCTGATCTCTGCCAGAAGAGACAGGCACCCTACTGGGTGCTTTGCACACTTGTGACTTTCTACCTCATACCCACCCACCACTATATGAGGACAATGATCTCATTTTATTTTATTTTATTTTATTTATTTATTTTTAATTTTTGAGACAGGGTCTCACTGTGCAGTTCAGGCTGGCCTTGAGCTCACTTTTGTAGCCCAGGCTGGTCTCGAACTCACAACGATCCTCCTGCTTCAGCCTCCCAAGTGCTGGGATTACAGGCGTGAGCCGCCACGCCCGGCTCAATGATCTCATTTTAAAGGAGGGAAAACTGAGGCTCAGGAAGAAGGAACAAGATTATACAGTTTGTGAGTGGCACTTTCAGGATTCAAAACCAGCTCACACAATTCTGAAGTCTACAGTTTTCCCCTCCTCAGTGCTGCCTCTTTTATGGGATGGGGGTACTGCCTCTTTGTCTCTGTCTATGGCAGTTGGAGCCATGTCAACAAGTGAGCTGCCTGCCCAGCTCCTTCCAGCTCTGTCCCAGAGAATCTGAGCCAGTCAAGTGTAGAAGGATTTGGTCTGCAGAGACAGTCTAATGAAGCAATTTAAAAACAATTGTTTGGAACACTCAGACATCTGGGTAATAATAGACTACACGACAACTGACCAGTGAATTTTCTCAGGGCCACTAACAGAGCAAGATCTACCTTAGCACATGCAGATGGCACAAGACTGGCTGGACCATCCCACACATATTGCTGTGAGGGCTTGGGACAGATTCACAGTGCAGGATCGGTGCATCTGCTCCTCTGGTGTGGCCTGGCTGGCTGCTGCTTGTGTGTGTCTGAGGGATGCTGCTATACAGATAGAAACGACAGAAAATGTTGATTAACATTCTTATGCATAAAGGCAGCTCTGCATACATCTACATACATGTGAAAGGGCCTCTGCATGTACACATTCTCACACAACTACATAGACCAGCTCACAGGCACATAAAAACCCACATGCACATATGTGATAATGGAACACAGTATCAGCCCCAGGCCCTGGCCTCTCCATAAAATCTCACTAAGGGGGTACACTCTGTTGCCCTGTCCCTTGATGTTGTGTTTGGTCCATCAGGACATTTGCTTTAGCCAATAGAATAAGGCAACTCCAGTGGAATATCAGTCCCATGGCTAGACTTCAGAGGCCTCTTCCTCTTAAGCCAACACTATGAAAGGATGTGCCTGGGTGTCCATTGTCCTGGAAGGAGGAACAGTGCTGTTCCAGCTGCTGCCAGCCATGCCACGTGTGGGCACGGAGGCTGGGCTAGGCTGAGACAAAGCAAGGGTCAAGCAATCAGCACGCCCAGATCCATGCACAGAGGGACACATATGTGCCTCCAGACAGCCCCTCTGTGTGCACATGCGGGCACTTGCTCACATACAGGCTCTCTCCTGTATGCAGTTCCAGACCCAGACACTAGCTTCTCTGCCTCAGTAAGAGCTTGGAGAAGACAACAGCCCCTCTTGCTGCCTGAGAGCCTGTGAATGTGAGGTGTGTG
Source organism: Myocastor coypus (assembly GCA_004027025.1). Taxonomy (NCBI): domain Eukaryota; kingdom Metazoa; phylum Chordata; class Mammalia; order Rodentia; family Myocastoridae; genus Myocastor; species Myocastor coypus. The sequence continues at coordinate 18,728 of PVJA010008486.1, read as the reverse complement.
CACTACTGTTAAAGTCCCCATACTCAGCAGGCTCACACCCCATGGTGGTAGGGCTTTTCCAGAGTTTCCCCTGAGAAGCTCTGACTGAAGTCTCTGTACTTTTTCATCACAGCTTCCTCGGGAGAGAGGAGTAGGCTGTCACCTGTGACTTCCAGAAATGGTGTGGGTGGGGCTGTTCCACCTGTGGGGGCATTTGCAGGGCCCAATCCCTCAGCCTATCCCTCTGCCACCTGGGGCACTCTCCACAGGTGAGCAGGTGTCTAGGTGCTCAGAGGGGCTGGACCAGCGAGCACCCACTGTGACAGTTGTCCTGGGGTTATGATGAAGCCTCTTCTGCAGAGCCTGGGTCTGCATTGCTCTGGGGAGGGGCTGTCTGAGTCCTAACCCAATGTCACAGATTTTGGACACTGGAAATGGGTCCAATAAGGTATGATAGATTAATGGTGGGAAAGAGAATGCGGGGGCTCTTTTACCAAATTACCTAGATTCCACCATTCCTAGCTAGGCAAGTGTAGCCTTTGGGTTACATGTCCACAGAATGGAGACAATAGTGCCTTTGTCTCGGGGCTTCCAAGGGGGTGAAATGAGATCATCATTGTCAGAGGCCTTAACTCACTGCGTGGCATTGCAGTTGCAGTAAATGGCAATTGCTGTTATGACTACTCCAGACAATTAGCTCCCAGGGGCTGCTGCTTGAACTTGGCTTTGTTCAATCTTGTATACGTGTAGCCCCAGGGCCTGACACAGTGTGTGTTCAATGAAAGTGTTGAATGAACTAATGAATGAGGATGGAGGAGCCAGAATGAGAGAGTGAACGAAAGTCTCCAGGGTATGCAGGAATGTAGGTCAGGGTTAGATCACAAAACAGATGGCATCTGCTGGACATCAGAGGGGTTGATGGCATGTGGCAACCTCTGTCTACATTCCACCCCTGTGGTTTTCTTTAGAGTGAACAGGACTTTGGAGATCATTTATTCCACTTTCCTTCTTGTGGGAAAGTAACGCTGAGAAGGAAACGACCATCTCCAGCACACTAGGGAAAAGCACTGGTGTTTCCTGAGCTTGAGCACGCTCGGGGACATAGGCCTGGGCTCAGTCATTCACCTGCAGGCTGATAGAGCACACAGCTAGGAATGGACTCCGGCCCTCAAGTTTCACTGTCCTATGTATGTGTGAGAACAAAATATCTGGGTGAGAAGGGAAAGGTCCAGTCACTTGGTCAAAAAGTAATTTTTAAGTTCCTGTTGCATGCCAATCTTCTATGCGAATAGCCAGGGTTATAAAGAAAGATAAAAGACAGATCCTACTCTCCAAGGAGCCACCATCTTGGAGGAAATGGACATGCAGAGAGAGGCTGACAGGGCAGAGCAGTAATTGCTTGCTAGAGAATGCCCAACAGTGGGGGATGGGAGCTTTCTCACCCACCTGGATTCAGGCCAGAGGAGCCAGCAGAAGACTGAGTTCTGGAAGACTCGGAACTCACTGCCAATCCAAGCTGGTAGGGTGTGACTGCTTGGGTGAGAGGCCCAGCCTGCCCTCCAGGTCCTCAGCAATTCAGCTCTGCCCTACAGTTGCATTCTCTTTTCTCAGAGATTCAAAAGAAGACAGGCTTGGTTATTATCCTTCTTTCCCTCCTAACAAACACACATTCTTCCTGCTAGTTCTCAAAAGAACCTCCTGGGATTCTGCCTGAGGGGAGTTCTGCTAGGCAAAAATTCCCCTGTGCCTGACAATCTCCTATTCTGGTGCAGCAGGGGGCAGGCCTGCAGAAGGTCACCCAAGTGGAGTCCCGGAAGATGAGGAATAACCACAGGGTAGGCAGAAGGAAAGTTCCAAGCTGACCTGTGGGTGAGCTGGTGAAGAGACAGAAAAAGGCCAGGCCTGCTCAGGAAATAAGAAGCAGGTCCCCATGCCTTCCATGGAAACATGGAAACATAGAGCGAACACTAGCAAAGCTAGGGGACTGATAGCTGGGGAGGGGGATTCACCTCCACCTGTTTTCAGGTAGAGGGAGGAGCATCGGGGACTCCTTGGGGTGGAGAGAACAGCAGCAGGACAGCTGTAGGCCTAGAGAGGACAGGGGCAGCACTCCCAGCTGGGTCACAAATACAGCCTCCCTGCGTTGCTCACTCGTTTATTCCTAGTGACTATTTGTGTTTGGAGATAAGATCCAAGCCATTCAATTATGCTTGGCCTGAGGGCCACTGTAGAATTAATTCTGAGTGATAGAAGCTACTGAAGTGGAGGGAAGATGGAGCAGATGGACAAGAAAGCATCATGAGGGGACTAGGAATTGAGAAGTCAGGACCCTCATCCTCACTCCCAGGCTCACTTGCTTTGGGCCCTGAGTTGGGGCCACGAAGAACAATTCTTGGACCTGAGCTGGGGCAAAACCACAGAAACTTTCCTCTTGCTAACATTGAGAGTCCCCCACAGACCAGATAGCCCTGCCAAGATGAGCTCTCCCTCAGCTGTTACAGCCTGCAAACATCCTCCCCTAAAAGCCCTATAAAACTCCTTGTCCTGTTTTGTTTGGGGCTGTCTCCATCCACTAGAGAGCCAGCCTGCTTGCTCCTACCTCCAGTAAATCTTTTTCTCACATCAGAATGCCTGGTCTGGTTGACTGCATGGGTTCCTATCTATCAGGAATGGCTGAAGGAGAAGCCTATGTGAAGCCAGAACCCTGGCGGCCCCTTGACATCCAGCTATGGGGAGATGATGGAAAGCTTGCAAAGGTGGCTGAGGAACCTCTGGAGGAGGCAGCCAAAGGCAGATGGGGCTTCCGGGAGGAGGGTAGGCCCACCAGTCTCCAGACACAGCTGAGGGTGAAGACTGGTGACTGGTTTGGTGGCACAGGGTAGAGGGAGGGGTGTGACAGGTTCGTACTGGTAGAAGGAATGTGTTGAAGCCTGATGACCAGGAGTTCTAGAAAGAATGGAGAGAGAACTCCTAGGGCAGTAACATTAGCTCTGTTCTCAAAGAACTTTGCTGCAAAGGGCGAGGAGCCATCATGTAAGTGTGGTGCAGAGAGGGGCTCTAAGGATGGGCTATATGATTAAGCATCATATGTACGGTGGGAGCCACCTGGTCCCCATTGGAGAAGGAGGTGGAATGAAGGCTACCTGCAGGACACCATCCTTGAGCAGCTTGAGAGGATAAAGTCTACCGGGTACTTGTGCGATGGGACCTACAAGGAGCCAGGAGGTTTCACCCCTCATCAAAGGAGAGAGGGAAAGTCACACACACATCTGGAGAAGAAGTTTGCTTTTGGTTGCTTCTGTTTCTCAGGGAAATAAAGACTGAGGTCATCAGCCGACTCGAAGGAGCAAGGTGCAGGGAGTGGAAGTGATGTCGCCCTGACCTGCTGTCCCTGGTGCCTGTGCACTGAAGCTCACTGCAGCCTCCCTGACTTCTGGGGTAGCAAGGGAGGACACCAACAATGAGGCCCTGAGCCATCGGCCTCTCTGACCCCCGGGCAGGACCCCGAACGGCTCAGAGCGCACACTAGCAGCCTGGACCGCTCAGCACTTTCCCAGCACAAGATCCCCAGGTCCCAAGTGCTCTGCCAGTGCAGCTCCCCCCGCCAGTCAGCCCCTTCCAGCGCCCGGCTCTGGCAGCAGGCGAGGGCAGTTACCACAGCAGAGGAGGAGGTGTCAGGGAGGCAAGCGGGCCTCTGCTACAGGTATGTTCTGGAGGCAGCGCCTGCAGCCAGCTCTGCTCACAGCTAGCGACAAATCTTGTACCCAGAGACTCTTTGTTGTTCCTGCTAAACTGTGTGATTACACTTGTCAGACCCCTCAGAGCAAGGCAGAGAGACTTTCTGTGCCTTCAGGTGCTGCATGAGGAGGAAGGAGACGCAGTTGTCAGCGTGAGCCTCCTTCTCCCTCCCAGCCCTGGCTCCTGCACCCCGTCTTCCACAGCTAGGGGATAGTTAGGGACAAACCTCCCACCGCAGCCAGGGTAGCTCACGTTTAGGGAGCCAGGCTTCACGCCAGTCACTCCACATTCATTCGCTCACTGAATCCTCAAACAGCCGCAAGTCGGTTCTGACATCATCAGTGTTTTACAGTGGTAGTTTTGAGACTCAGAGAAGTTAAGGAACTTTCTCAAGGTCACCCCCTGGGACACAGCCGAGATAAGCCTGAAAGGCAGTCTCACCTACTGGGAAAGCCTGTACAAATGCACACCTGCTAATCGGCTTCCTGCTCTGTCAGCTCCTCTATTTATCAACCTCTTCAACCTGCCCAGGACTTTGGAGAGCCCAGAGAAGTTTCTATAGCCCCTCTCAGCACTTTTCTTAAAAGATGTTTCCAGAAAAGGATTCCCAACGGCCCCAGTGCCTAGCCTCATCTCATAGCTTTGGCCCAATTCACATGGCCTGGGTGTAGAACCTCTCAACCATTTATAGTCTTAGTGACCTTGGATCTGACTTTGCATCTCTATTTCCCATCTATAAAATGAGCCTGCAATGGTACCTCTCTCCTATGGTTGCTACAATAACCCTGGCCATGTTCCTCTCAATGCACCAGAATGTGACACCAAAACCCTAAAGAAGAGCAGGGTCAAAGAAAGCCACACTCACTCATCTGGACCCTAGACTCAACTCCTCCTGATATGGCTTCAGAGTCCTATGACTCCATTGGCTCAAGTAAACATTTTGTTCCCCTCTGCTTCTGGATCATTTAAACATAAATATCAACAAGGTAACTGGGCTTTTTTTTTTTTTTTTTTTTTTTTTTTTTGGTCTTTTTGAGACAGGGTCTCCCTATGCAGTTTCTGGCTGGCCTTGAGCTCACTTTTGTAGCCCAGGCTGGTCTCGAATTCGCACCAATCCTCCTGCCTCAGGCTCCCGAGTGCTGGGATTACAGGTGTGCGCCACCACACCCGGCCTGGGCTTTCTGTCTTTAAAGAAAGAGAATTGACAGGAGCTGGGAAAGAGGCCTTTTCTAGAGGCCTGCGCAACAGCCCGCACCTGCTCTCTTTATGGGACCCATCAACATGTGCCCTAGGGAGATGCAGTTGATGGCAGATGCCAAGTGGAGTGGGCTGGAGACCAAAAGGGAGGAAGCACAGCAGTGGATGAAGGAGTAAAGCCTAGGGGTGGGAGCCCAGGATGAGGCAGAGAGAAAAGAGCAGAGGCAGGGAGATCCTGGAATCCAGTTCTGACAGCTTGGAAGAAGCCCTCTGCTGGTTCAGGAAAAACTGTGCAAAAGTGAGACCAGAAGGGTCCAGAGAACTCCATAGGGTGAGGATGGGGGCCACACAGCATGCCAGCTGCTCCTGCGCCCACTCCAGTTAGCCCACACACAGCTGTGGGAGGCTGGCGCTATCTTGTCCTCCTGCACAGGGAAGACAGGAAGACCATTGGCTCTGTGCCTGGTGAGGAGCCCCCAAAAGCCATTCGTCAGGATTCAGTGCAAAGTTCCACAGACAGGCAGTTCAGGATCTTCTGTGTCTCTGTGGCTGGTGTACAGCAAGTCCAGACTCACAGATAGACAAGCCTGCCTCCAGATCCTATGGTCCCCAGGGCTTGGAGACCTCCTAATGGGCCTTCACCTCCCCACCCAAGCATCCCATCATATACTCCAAACACTATGGCACAGTTCCCCTTGTGCCTCCTGCCCCAAAGGGAGCTTAGGAGACCAAGACCTGTAGGCTGGGTGGGGAGTCTGGGGTCTCTCCAGCAAGAGAGTGGAGATGATGCGTGATGGCTTTAGGTGATAGTATGTAGCTCAAAAGCCTTGAGACCCTGGTCTTTCCCATCTCTAGCAGCAGGAAAACTGTGGACCAAATGGAGTTTAACCCTGGAGGTCAAGGGCAAAATGTTCAGAGAGACTTAACCCCACTCTCACAGTTCACTGGCTCAGGAGCCAGTTAGGGGGCTGTTCCGATACATTTGAGACGAGGCCTTCCTATCTTCCTCTTCCCCTTTCCTGGCCACAAGTGGCCAGCATTTGAGCCCTGAGCTCATGGAGGGCATGCAGGACAGAGATCACATCTGCATGTTCTATCTGCTGCCATGGGCCCTGAATGCCAGCAGCTACCCTCAGTGTGTGGGAAACAGAGCCGCCAGAGCCACAATGCCAGACCCACCCTGGTGGCCTTCATGCTGCCATGAAATAATCTTATCAAAGGTCCAGGCCTAGTTGGACCTGACTGAGAGCCTAGTCTGGCTTCCAGGTTTCTGCTTCAGCAGCTGAGCCATCAAGCACATGCTACTAAGCACCACAGCAATTATCCTAGCACCCTTGGAGAGAGTGCCACTGAGGCTCTCAGTGGCCCGGTAGGAGCTCCCACATCCTGGCTCTCAGCCCCACTATGATTGGCTGTTTGGATAAAAGATGCTCACCCACCAAAGATGTGTCCCTAGCACCTGTCAGACTGCCTGTCCCTGTGACAAGGTTCCCATGGCGAGACACCACCACCACCAGGGCAAGGCCATTGGGATGTAACTGGACAACTTCAGATACAAGGAGCCTGTATGTCAGTGTGCACCCTGAAGCTGAGATCCAGCCCAGAAAACAGCTGTTAAGAGGTAGGAAATGGAGAAAAAGATAAGTCCTTAGAGGCAGGCGGGCCAGTGTCCTCAGGCAAGCAGGCCCAAGTCCTCAGCTGTGGAAAGCCCAGCCTGAGTGTCTCTACCGGCTGTGACTCAACATTGGTGAATACTGCTGAGCACAACCAGTGGAAAGGCAGCTCGGCAAATCCTGACAGGAAGTCTGCGTCCACCTTATTCCCTGGACCTGGCACAGTGGGACTTCCGGCTCTTCCCAGAAGTTCAAACAACCATGAAAGTTACAAACTTGTGTTGGAGCTGCTGTCGCTGAGTCCGAACCTGTGAAGTGCACTCCCCAGTGACCACCTCATGTACGTTCCTGGTTCTGTTTGGCTTTAAGTCCAAGATAACCAGTCTCAAGGATCAGTTGATTGTGAATTTTCTTAAGGAGGAGCCCCAGAATAAGACCACGGTTGTCAGGGTTGGTGCTGTTGGGATGGCCTGTGCCATCAGTGTCTTAATGAAGGACTTGGCAGATGAACTCGCTCTTGTTCATGTTGGGGAAGACAAATTGAAGGGGGAGATGATGGATTTCCAACACAGCAGCCTTTTCCTTGGGACTCCAAAAATTGTCTCTGGCAAAGACTATAATGTAATCACAAACTCCAAGCTGGTTATTATCATTGCTGGACCACATCAGCAAGAGGGAGCGAGCCGTCTTAATTTGGTGCAGTGTAATGTGAACATCTTCAAGTTCATCATTCCTAATGTTGTAAAGTACAGTCCCAACTGCAAATTGCTTGTTGTGTTCAACCCAGTGGATACCTTGCCCTATGTGGTTTGGAAGATAAGCAGCTTTCCCAAGAACCATGTTATTGGCAGAGGTTGCAATCTGGATTCAGTCCAGTTCCACTACCTGATGGGAGAAAGGCTGGGTGTGTACCCACTGCCACTCCTAGATCCTCAGGGAGCACAGAGATTCCAGCATCCCTGTGTGGAGTGGCATGAATGTCGCCCTGAAGAATCTGCATCCTGAGTTAGGAACTGGTGGGTATAAGGAGCATTGGAAAGAGGTTCACAGACAGGTGGTTGACAGTGCCTATGAAGTGATCAAACTAAAAAACTGCACATCCTGGGCCACTGGAGCATTGGTAGCAGATTTGGCAGAAAGTATAATGAAGAATCTTAGGAGGGGCATCCAATTTCTATCATGCTTAAGGGGCTCCATGGAATCAAGGATGACGTCTTTCTTAGTGTCCCTTGTGTCCTGGGACAGAATGGGATCTCCGATGTTGTAAAGGTGACTCTGACTCCTGAGGAAGAGGCACGTTTGAAGAAGAGTGAAGATACCCTGCGGTTGATCAAGAAGGAGCTGCAGTTTCAAACTCTTCCACGTCACTGTCTAGGCTACAGGAGGGTATACTTGGAGTTGTGCCAGTTATCTCTTTTCTCTGACATGTACTGTTAAGATGGCCTGGGGAAAATTTTGGTTTCTGAATGTTAGAAGTAGAAGTGGTTCATGAGACCTGATGCCAGATGGTGCTGTACTTGTAGTCCTGGTTAGTATGAAGTAGCCCAACATCTCTGAGACACCTCACCACACAGGCTCCAGTTATCTTCAAACAGATGTGTGTTGCTCTGTTACATAGCTTCACCCACCAAGCCTTGTCTGATCTTTCCCCAGTTGGTCACAGCCTGAGATCCAGTGTACAGATCCAATACTGCATGTTTTGTGCATAACTTTTAAAGGATTTTATTTTGTGTAATATATATATATATATATATATATATATATATATATATACATGGTGTACATTGTCATATAATGTAAAAGATCTACCTGTGAACAGTGCAACCCTGTGTCACACCAACTATAATACCAAATAAACCTTGAACAGCGAAAAAAAAAAAAAAAAAGATAAATCCTTAAAGGGACTGTAGCCAGCAGGATACCCAGAGGTTGCCCAAGGGGGCAAAGGTCAGCAATAGACACCCAAATGTGCTTCTCCCCTGTGAGCAGCATTTAGACAGTTACACTGCCTCTTCTGTTAAAGAACTTGGAGCCAGGTGGCAAGAGTCCTCTATCCTTGCCCATGGAAGACATCACTAATCAATCAGGGCACCTTGCATTGCTCAGGATGAATGTAGATTTAAACTGTCTCAACCTGGAGTCCAGCCAGCCACTGCCAAATGAGCATGAGATTATCTTGCTAGTCCTGCTCAGAAAACTCTTTCCTATTAAACTGTGTCTGAATAAAAATCCTTGACATTCTTCCTATTGGCCATGAAGGACCATGTTAACATTTGTGTTATAATTTAGAGCTGTTACAGGGCACACTAATCGGGATGTTCAGTTCCAGAAGGGTGGACGTGCCAACCCACATGGGGCCCTGTGGAGCTGAGTGCACTCTGGTTGATCTGCAGACACCCCTGTGTCCTGGGGGAACACTCCTGTTTTGGTATAGCAGCTCCTTTTCTCTTCCCACAACCTGGCTCCAGTGGGTCTGCCAACCACAGAACCAATGCTGGGGCAACACTGACATACTCCACATGAGACCTTGTTCTCTTTGATGGTTAAAACTAACAATGACCATTTCTTGACAATTCCTAGAAGATGTTGATCTGAGGGTAAAAAGAGAAATGAACAAAATAGAGAGCAGTAGAGGGTGGAAGGTGTAGAGACAAAGATAAGGGTAAAAAGGAAGAAAGGAGGAGAAAGAGAGATAAGGAGAGACAGACAGATACAGACACAGACAGGGGGACAGAGACAGAGAGATGAAGAGACAGAGACAGAGAAACATATTTCCCGTTCTTTCCAAGACCAAGCCATCCCTTTCAATGGTCACATAAATCTTCTAATAAAGTTTCTTCTTGGTTGCATTTTTGAAGGACCTAGATAGAGCGCAGCAAAGATGCCCAAGAGGATGATAAGAGGCCTGAGTGGGCCCTGGTGGTGGTACTCCAAGCCCCTGGCTTGCAACTGGGGCTGTCTTAAAGGATTCAAGTAGCCATAGCCATGGGAGGAGCCTGACCTGGTAGGGAGCCATCCCTAAGGAAGTCTTGTTATTTTTTCTCATTGCTGAGACCAAAGCACCCAACATCAAGGAAGGAAAGGTTTATTTCAATTCACAGTCTGTGGAGGCCACAGTCAGTTGACATGGTATTGGGGCATCACTTAGGAGAGACAGTGCATGATGAGCAGAAGGCAGAAAAGCTACAAAGAGGCACAGCATCAAATCTGCCTTCTTGGTCCCTTGGTATATATCCAGGCTACCTGTGCCTTTTGGGTTGCAAACACCCATGTTGGGCTTTCCTGTTATCCACATCCAGAACTATGCTAAACCAATCAGTAGACTGGCTTAGTAATTGCACATCCTAGGGACAGCCACCTCCCGAAAGTCCCACCTATGAAGTTTTAGGGAACACCTAGACACAAATCATAACAGGAAAGGTCAGTGTGTACAGCCTACTTCTTAAGAAGCTCATTGCTGTGAACTGGCCCTGGGATGTCACATTGCTTGGACCCAATCTTCCTGTGCACCACAGGGGCTTAAGGCTGTGAGGCAGGCTGAAATGTGGCCTCTAGTTTGCTCCAGGAGTGAAGTGGCATCCTGGGAACAGTAAGAAACAAGCCCATTTCCAGGACAGAGAGCGAAACTTGGGCATGAGCTTCACACTAGAGAGCTCACTCTTCCACATTGTCTCTTTCAGGAAGTAGTTCTGCAGACTGCCAGGGCAGGGGCACCTCTGCAGGCCTACACATACCCTCTGAGACTTCCAGCCTAGGTAGTGTGGCAGACACCTCTGGTACACACCAACTTTAGAGCCTGATCTAGACAGGACTCAGATAGCAAGGTGGGGAGGTGTGGGGGCTAAACAAGTACAGCTGTTTTTATCACAGGTAGTGAAAAGGGGCTCTAGAAGCCCAGGGAGGCCATGGTGAGTCAGCCTGATGGGTCAGAAAAGATGTCACAGGGAAGAGGCCCATGAGCTGAGTAGGCTAATTCTAAGGACAGGGCAAGGACTTACCTTAAATTCCCAGAGGCTGCTCACTGCAGCAGATGTTGCACTCCCCCTCTTCCAGCACACCTTCCTATACAACAGGAAGCGACAGCTACCCTCCCTCCCAGCCTCTGCCAATGACATGGGTTTCATCCCACAGACAGAATGAGGAAGGTGGAGATGAGCTGCCTAGTGTGATGACATGGAACGGTGAAGCCAGACCCCTGCCAGGGATCATTATGTCCCTACTCACAGGTGCTGAGGGTAGGAGGTGGTGGCCATGGGGCTCTGGGACAACAGCTGTGATCTAGGATCAGCACAGTTCTCCTTGCATTATCTCTTAACACTCCCAGAAACTCTGAGGGCTACCTGATTGCTAGAATAACTTCTTTGCTATTTAGAACTTTCTGTAGCTACTACCTCAAGAACTTCACTAGGGTCATCTACTCTGTACTTCCTTCTCTGTAGTGGTGAGGTACAGTGGCTAGGAGCATTACCTCTGTCAGCAGAAAGACACCAGCTTTAATCCCAGCCCTATCATTTCCTACCAAGGAGTCGGAGGGAACAATGTTGGTTTCTCCCTTTGTGAGATGGTGGTGATTATAATATGGATCTCATGTATTGTAATAAAGCTCAAGTGAGATCATGTGTATAAGTATGCAGTAAGAGACCTACCACAAGTGCTGGATAGAGGAGTGTCATTATTATTCTTACAGCTCTGGTTTCTTTACAAGCCAACCCAGACTTCACTCTGGTTGTGAAAAGTCAATTTAAGGGCAGACAAAAGAGCATTCATGGCATAAAAAGGAGACCTTGACAATCTAGAAGGGAATTGAACAAGATGAAATAAAACAGGAATAAATGCAAGGTCCTAATCTTAGGTAAAGAAAATCTGAACAAATACAGGGAAGCTGATATATATATTCAGATTTGTAGGATTTAGATAACAGATCAATGTATATCACTGATAGATACATCACCAAAAAGCCAATACCACTTGTGCTCATAGAGGTAGTGTTTAGTTTTATTTTCTTTCTGGTAGTGAGGATCAAATTCAGGACCTTGCACTTGCCAGGCAAGTGCTTATGCTGCTAAACTATCTCCCCAGCCCGTGGTTTTAATTCATTTAGATAGGGTCTCATTATGTAGTCCATCCTAGTCTTGGAATCGCTATGTTGCACAGACTGGCCTTGAATCTGGAGTAATCTTCCTGCCTCTCCAGTGCTGGAATTACAGGTGTGCACCACCATATCTAGCAGAAGTAAGAAGAAAGGAGGAGACACAACTGTCCTAGTTTGTGTTGAGCAGCTTACATCAATGAAGTTGAATTTACCTCTGGCAAACCTGACCGAATGAGACAATACAAATATATCAGTTGAATTCAGAGAAGCCAACAAAGATGGAGAGAGGCATAGGATAATAGCTGACATTTAATGCTTTTTTATGTTGCAAAAGTCACTCCATACTCATTCTTTATTCTTTCCCATCAGGATAAACTCAGACTTAGAGAAGTGGGGATGGAATGGACTGAGTAGATGTGTGGCATTCATACTAACATTATCCTCTGTCATCCATGGCAGACATCACTACTCAATTACAGAACTTACCTGAACTTCCAAGATTTCAAAATCCTCCTCTCCAACTAATATTTTTCTTAAACAAAGATGAATCCTGTAGTCTAGTCTTTCACTGTGTGGACAGAATGCATATCTAGTGACTGAACTAAGAATTTGACTAACCTGAGAAGGGGTTGAACATCTTTCAAAATAGCCTAAAAAGACATGAGAAAAGGTGACAGGTTCTCCCAGAAGCAGACACAGCTCAGCCACTTGTTATCTCCCAAAGCACTGCAACTTTGTTAATGGATCGAGCTCAGTTCAGAGACAAAGTTGTGTAGTCTTTCTAAGAACACAAAGACTGCATTTCCCAGCATCCCTTGTAGTCAAGGTGGATCATGTGACTGTGTTCTGGCCAATAGGTGGTGAGAAAAACCTGTATGCATCAATTCTAAACTCCTGAAGAAGTGCTTATCCTGGTTGTTTCTTCTCATTATAAATGATATGTAGGCCTGGTATCTGGAATGACAACAACCCCAGACAGGATAGACCTGCACCCCTGAATCACCACTAGAGGGAAAGCTCCAGGCTTTCTGCCTAACCTGTATCAGACCAGGGTATGCACAAAACTAGCTATTGTTGTATTAAGCTACTGAGACATGAGAGTACACTTATTAATGCAGCAGAGCCCCATCTGGCCTGACTGCACCAAGTTCACATATCCACTGCTTCTCTGGGATGGCTGAGCCCCCAGCCTTGGCATCATGCAAGAAGCCTGCAGTCTGTACTGTATTCATAAGTACTGTAGTCTAGTGATTATTATTCCCCAGAAGTTTCACAACTATTCACTACTCAGCCACTCACAGGAGGCAATTTATCACTCTACAGAGTGAAACAGAAGTGTGAAGCAGAGTGGAACCTTGGGTCAGCTGGCCAGGCTGGCTTTTCCCATGGACATGTGGAAAGAAATTGAATTCCTGTCCAAAGACAGAGCCCTGGAATCTACTCCAGAGTGGAAAAGAAGACCTCATGGGGTTTGACCATGAGCCGCAGTACCCTGAGATTCTAATGGCTGCCTCCGGGTGATATCCTGCACAGACCAGACACCTCCACCACCCTGTGCTGACCCTTGAGCCCACTCTTCTGACCCTGCAGATGTGGATATGGATATGAACTATAGATTATGCAAATATTGGGCCAAGGTGTCATTTAAGGTTTCCATTTTCCTCCCATCTAGTCTCTAGTGGTGCTTGTCTCGATCCACCACTCCCACCTGTTGCTGAAAGGCGGGCAAAGGACAGAACAGTACCTGACAACGGCACCCCACTCCCCAGGATCTTAGCCTCCTGGGAGCTCTACAGTGTTTGGGGGTGAAAAGAGAGGCTTGCAGGGCAGAAGCAAAGGGACTCGGGTCAGCTCTGCAGAACCCCAAATCCCTGAGTGCCCAGCAAGGTTCCTGAGTCCAGCATCACCTGGCCTGATGTCACTGTGATTGGAGGAGTACATTAGGCACCTGATGAAGCCACAAGAAGTGAGGCTGTAGTATTGGGTCCCAGAGCTTTCTTGTGGAGATTCGCCCACAAACATACACATGCAAAAGCCCCTTGCCCTGAGCACTCGGAGACACTGTGGGAACACCCACCGCCGCCATGACCACAGCCCTGGCCTGGGTCTGCAGAATGTGTCCTAGCCACTGTGGAACATCATGCTACACTAGGGATGAATGAATGAGTGAGCTGTACTGTCAGTGGGGAGCAATCACAGAAACAGAAAACGGGTGAAAATATCGTAAAATAAACACCATTCTTGTTCACAATAAAACCCACAGATATTATATTTTTAAGGAAAACAAAAAAAAATGATCAATCTAAAACTCAGACGAAGTTACCCTAGAGAAGATAGGGGATTATAATTTGGGAAGGGTACCCGAGAATTCCAAGGGTTCAGGGATGTTCTACTTCTCAGGTCCTAGTAGACATTTGTAAGTTTATTTTATTGCCTTTAAGATGGAATTAGATTTTTTTAAATTAGATTTAGCAGGTTCTTTCCATTTCACCTGATTCCACAAGAAACTAGACCCTACTTTTGAATAGTGAGAAGTTTCACATCATAGTACAACCACAGCCCCGTTCTGATGGCCAGTAGGACCTGACCATCGTAGTGACCACATCAAGTGCTCAGAGGACCCCGTGGATCAGGTCCTGTTGAAGCTCAAGATATGTAAGATTGAGGTTCCCTGCACTTTGCAGATGGAAAGAGCAAGTCAGATTGCGACTGTGCACCCACCAGCACTGTAGGCCAGTACCCCAGGGGAGCTCACCCAGATCCCAGCTCCGGGCTGTGAATCACCATTCCCCACCCTGGGCTTTACCTGGATCCATCCCTCTGGTTCTCACCAGCGGTGAGTCCTCCTACCTCCTAAATGGGGAAACTGAGGCACAGGCACAGTATACCTGGGCCTCTGGAAGGCAGGACCACATTCATGGGTCATGCCTCTGGCCTGGCCATGGCATCTTGTGATGACAATGGCTACCTAGGTATCCCCAGGTGCCACTGATCAGAATTACCCCATGCCAACCTCTTGACAGCCCCTTGGCATTCACCGACCTTGCTGCTGCAGGGCTGTTCCGGGGACTGACACCTCTGTCTCCTGGGCTGGGCCCCAAGAACCAGTGTTTCACTTTCCCAGTGTATCTCAGCTGACCTCAACCAAATCTCTGATGCCCCACACCTAAGGTTCCCCAAAGTAAGCTGGACAAAGTGCTGTATGATCTAGCCCATGTCTTAAAGAGCCATAGCTGTTATATGTGTTTTCTGCTTTCCTGGAATGAAGAAGCCAATTACAGTCCAAGAAGATTTGGGGGCACTGCTCACCACCCATGCCCCACGAGCCTTCCCTTCCATTCCAAGCAGCTTGTGATGGCAGCACATTGCAATAGATATTAATTGCTACATTAAATTCTATGATATTGCTTAAGAGAATGTTCATTTAATTTCCCTGTAACTGTGGTCAACCTGATCTTTAATCGAAACTGACAGACACAATTTAAATCAGGTAGCAAACTCCCCACTCTTTAAAGGAGCCCAGAATGGCATGAATATTAAATGGGTCAAGACAGTTGGCAACACTAATACAGTTTAAATCAGAACAAGCCTCAGCTACAGCTTTTAATTATTCATGCTCTCTTGGTAAGTCGGGCCCTGACAGCAGTGTCACCAGGAGTTCAGGAAACTTCCTCAACGTGACATGAAAGACAAGGGCAGGGGTAGGGTTGAGGGCAGTATGGTTCAGGGTCCTGAGTTAGGTCCAAGCTGTAGGAGGGTAATCTGGCTTCGAAAACATGCTCCGGGGTTGTTCTTTGCGGTCAGTCTCCAGCGTCACTTAAATGCAGTATGCTAAATAGTAGAGAGACAGAAAAGCAAATGGAGAGAGAGAGAGAGAGAGAGAGAGAGAGAGAGAAACAGAGACAGAGACAGAGAGACAGAGAGAAATATGGATTTCAGGACATAGATTCAGAGTCTAAGCTCAGAGAGGAAATCAGTTTTACACATACAGAGAAATAGGGAGACTTAGAGACTCCAGAGATGGAAGAGAGACACAAGAAGATAGCTGACCAGAGGCACGGAGAGACAGAGTGGGAACACAGACAGATAGACAGACAGACCAAGGGCAGCTCAGAGCATAGGCATCTGTCTTTCTGTGACAAAGGAAGATCAGGATCTAGGAGGGCAGGTGGGTACCAGGGTGTAGCCCAGGCAAAAACACTGGAATGTGCCCTGCAGGATTGGCTGCTGTGGCAGCACAAGCGCCATGTTGCATTTCTCAGGCTGAGCCAGGTCCGTAAGTCACTTGAAGACTGGGGACCACTTCTGCAGCCTTATAAGCAGCATCTGGGGAGCATAGGTGAAGGAACTGAGAAGGGCTAGGAGGAGCCGTGGCTGCACAGGCAGGACCGATCAGGATGGGATCAGCCAGGGAGGAAACAGCAACCCAGCCAGAGCAGAGTCAGACAGGCCAGGAGAGCAGAAAAAGACCAAGAAAGGTGGTGCAGGCAGGGTGGCTGGGGACAGGGCAAAGGCACCACCTCAGGCCAGGGGCAGGCCAAAGCAAACTGCCTTTCCTCTCCATACTGTTCTCTGTCAGGGCCAAGGTGCTCTTCTCTGGAAGGGCTCACCCTCTATGAAGCACGTCCCATCCACTCTGTCCCTCATTCTGCCCCTCCCTAAACTGCAAGCCCAGCCCAGTGCTGAGAAGGCTCCTCTATGCACCTAGGTGGCTGGTCTGTTATCAGCCACTAATCTAAAGTCTCCCACAGGCTTTCTACCCCTGTCACCCCTTGAATTGATGCAACGCATGGTGCAAAAGACAGTGAAGGAGCCACTCCTGACACTCGGGACCTCGGTTTCCTCATCCGCTCTACCCTGGAGGATGGGGTGAAGTTTGACTGAGATAACCTGAGCTAAAGAAGGAGGACTATGCCTAGGAGAGCAGTGGCAGGGGTCCTCAGGAAAAGGGCACCTCTTCTGTAGATGCTCTATGAAATGTAGTACAGGCTCCCTGGATTGAAGTGTCTGCCTGGGTCTTCCTGCAGACTCAGCCCTGGCAGGGACCCTCCAGTCCCATCTCTACGGCTATCACCAGGCCTCCAGAGCAACCTGCGTAGCTCCTTGGTATGGTCCCAGGTGCTGGGCTGGCTGACCTCTGCCAGGGAACGTAGATGGAAAGGCTCAGATCGCTCCAGTGTGTTTGCCCTGATAGCGCCTAACATTTACACATGAAGGAGGTAGTCAGGCACCCCAGGCAGCTGGATCAGCCAAGTGGGAGAGAAGTCATGGCTGAGCCAGACCAAGGGCTGTCTGAGGGCTTTCCGGTCCAGCTCCATTTCCCTGGGGGGGGGGCAACATCTCTTCCCCCCCTTCCCCCAACACCAGCACCACATTGCACAAATGGAAAATACAGCGCCCTTATTCAGCAGTTAGGAAGGATTTCAGGTTGGTGTCAGAGCATTAAGTCAAGGATGAGGACCTTCTGAATGCCAGGCCCTGTGACTGCCCTGTGGCGATAAGCAAAGGACAATAACAGAGCTGGGGGCAGACTCAGGAGGACCAGGAACAAGAGCTCAGACATGGACTCAAATAGACCCTAATTGTGGGGCACAGGGTGGGTTACTCATCCTCTTTCAGCCTCAAGAGAGTATTGGTCTGGTAAGCGGCACACAGCAAGTAGGCACAGTCCTAGCACCCAGCAAGGGATGGCCCCTGCTTTCTTAAAAATTACTGACAACCAAGAGCAAAGTCAAGGACACGCCCAGCCCCACTTACAGAGGGGTCATCGAGGCAGTGACTAGGTTACATGGTGGACGGACAACTCCTCTGCAGAACTGGCCCAGTGGTCGGTGCTTTGGATGCAGCTAAGGAGCAGCTAGCAGGGTCTCCACCACGTGGGGCTCACAGGGGAGGCTCTGCCACAACAGAGCCAAAATCTATTCTGTTCTAATAAAAGAATAATTGGGATAGTGTCCAGAGACGTTTTGGTGAAGACTCGCTGAATGCAAACGACACTAGGTGCTTGGCTTATGCTGTCTATCTTCATTTCTGTGAGTGTGTTGGGCCCATGTTTCAAGTGGAAAAATCAAGGCCTACCAAGGGGAAATGGACTGGCCAAGCTCCTAAGACCGGGCAAGTGGTGTTTATTCTTTCAGCGCATGAGAGGCAAGCTCCTAGATAGGTGCTGCGAGAAACTGTGGTAAACCTGCCAGCTTTACCTTCACTCTAGTGGGGAAATGATGAGGCAGTGAGCAGAAAAATAAATAAGGCAAGATAGACGCACTTGAATGAAGACAAAAAGTAAGGAAGGGAGTTAAAGTAGAGAATAACAAGATAATTATATGTAACAGGCTCTAGGTCGGTGCTCAGCACATAGTAGGCACGTGCTAAAAATCTTCACACTAAAGCCCTGGTTCTCAGCCTTTCTAATGCCGTGACCCCACAATACAGTTCCTCATGTTGCGGTGACCACAAACCAAAAAATAATTTTGGTAGCTACTTCAGATTACTAATTCCAGTAAATAACATTTCACCATGGCATGGCATGGGTTTAAATATGTACTTTACTATAGTTTTAGGCGACCCCTGTGTTTTGGTCGTTCGACCACCCGCCGGGGTCACGCCCCACAGGTTGAGAACTGCTGCACTAAAGGAAAAGGAGGTAAATGGCGTCACTTTGGCTGACTCTTGAAAAGTCAGAAAGAGCTTGCCAGCAAGGTGTGGCGGGCTCCAGGTGAGGTGAACAGCAAGTGCAAAGGACCTGTGGTGGGGAGAGCTTGGAGCAACAGAGAGGCTGGAGGGATCATGGGTTCCTCACATGCAAGCAGTGAGGAACACAGGAGTGTGACATGGAGCTAGAAGGCCAGGCAGGGGTCAGCACTCCAGAGGCCACCAAGACAAAGGAACTGGGGAGCCACACCAAGGGCCAGGAAGCCAGAGAGGAAGCAGCAAAGTGAAGAAGTCTGATTTCCATTTTTAGAAAAATGTTCATTCATTTTGTGATACTAGAGATTGAATTCAAGAAGCATGAAGCTGCAAACCCAGCTCCCTGTTTATTTGTACCAGAAGTAGAACCCAGGGTCTTTGTGCTGAGCTGCATCCCCAACCCTTTTGTGTTTTAATTAAAG
>PVJA010008485.1:0-64281 GCA_004027025.1 Myocastor coypus | reverse complement strand
AGTTTTTTCTTCTAAAAGGTTTTAGTTTGGACTCTCAGGATCATTGCTTCTGGCACACAAAAAATTTGTGCCAGACTGATTTTTTCCTTTAAATCACATATCTAGTGTATTTAAAATATGTACACAATTCTTAATCATGAGTAGAAACATATTTGAATGTGCCTGTAAGCATTCTGCATTAAGAATATGATTGCCTAGAGTTTTTTTTTTTTTTAATTTAAGATCTACTATCATGAATATAAAAGCTTTTTGACAACATCTGCATCATTTTTTTAGTGCTGGAAGAAAAAATATTCTTTCATGTCTCATGTATTTGGAATGTCCTTCAGAACTGATTAAGAAGGTGAAAACTGAAAAAAAAAAAAAAAAAAAAAAAAAAAAAAAAAAAAAAAAAAAAAAAAAAAGAACAAAACTGGCAACCCTAGGCCAATTTTTAATTCTGAAAATGTTGAGACCTAGAGATCAAGAAACAGGTTCTAGCAAGCCATGGACTCTTCCAAAGAAAGAAAGGACACAAGGGAGCCAGACTCCCGATATTCTTATGGAAGGCAGACTCCTTCCAAACGATAACCCCCTTCTCTTTCATCCTCTCTTCCTCCAAGTTTCAAATGTCGACTTTTATGGTGAGTACAGTATGAAACTGTTGTTTCTGGTAAACTAGGCACATTTTATAATATTTTGGTGAATATACTAGGAAATTATTGGTGATTCTGGTTAATTATGCACATTATAGCCTTTATATTATGAAACATTTATCTAAGAGATGCTTTGAGAAGTTTGAAATACATTATGGATATTTCTATTTTTTCTTATGAGAAACATAATCTTGACTTAAATCCAACTTGAATTACAACCAGCCATTGAGAATTAATTCAGTTTATAAGTCAGAGGGCCATGCTATTTCTTGCTCTACTTTTCATTTCTAATCCTTGATACAGTGCTTGACACGTAGAACACACTCAAAGTATGTTTGTTGAACTAAGTGAAATTGGAGTGACTGACCATTAATGGTCTTGGACAAGCACATAAATGCCAGTTAAAGTGAAGAGGACAACCATGGGCTGGATTCTGTCTAAGCCATGGTGAGTTTTGATAAACTAGTCTAGTCCCTCCCCAGAGAATGTTTTTCTACTGACCCAAATCTTACCCCCTGAGTCTATGTTTCTTTCACATCAGCATGGCTAAGTGAATGTTGTTGTTTTTTCTTCTTGGATCCTTATTTCCATGTTGAAGTTCTTCCCTCCTGACTTCCACCCTGAGGCAGTACCCATCTGGTTGTAGCCAGTGTTGCTATTCTGTTCTTATTCTGATGGCTATCCTATTTCTTCCTAACAGCCAATTGTGTGATCTTACCCTTGGAATCCTGGGCAGCTTCTCTGTCTTTCTATGTATACAGGAAAATATAAAGAGTTATAGTGTATGTCTAGTTGTTCCCCCAAAGCCTCATGCAATCATGGGGCATGGCTTCTATAGATTGAGACTTGATTTGTGATCCCTGGGATTGTGTTTTAGTACTGATTAGATTATTGGTCTGAGTAAGGCTGAGACTATGGGTGTGGTCTAGGGTGGATATCCTAAAGCAGAGGGCCTGAATGCAATATAAAGAGTTACAGAGAGACAGACTCAAGCTGTTGCTGTTGCTCTGCTGCCCTGATTGATTGGCTGCCTCCACCACCATTTTGTTACTGTTTTGCCGCCATGAACTGGATGCTCTCTGTCCTGTTCCACTCAGCCTTGGGCCAGCCACATATGGACTGAAAACTCCACAAACTGTGAGCTAACTAAACCTTTCCTTCCTTCATTTTGAGTGTCGGGTATTTGTCCCAGCAACGAGTAAAAAGTAACTAAGACATAAGGATAGATCAAAAGATTCATAATTTTGGAAGGAAATTGAGGAGACCTCAGATTTGAAGTGAAAAACAAAGACAAAACAGCCTAAATCTTAGGGTTTATGTAGTAGCTTTCTTGTATCATCTATCTACTATTATAACTAAGTCAGAAAACTCTGTCAATTTTACTTCTGTATAGTACAGTGGGATGCTGACTCATACCAGTCCTGTTCACAAACCTCTGTAAGAACCAAGAGACCCAAGGTATTAGGCTTTATCCTGTATCTGTTCTGGAGAGTATTGAGTCCCACTTGGACCAACAGACTGAATAGCTAATCCTGCTTTTTTCTGGGTTCCTGCCAAATATAACATTGTTTCTATTCTTTGACTTCAAATACATGAATTTCCTTTTGAGTTAAATGTGTTTCTTGTATATTGTTGTATATTGTTTCTTGATCCATTCTGTTAATCTATTTTTTGACTAGTGAATAGAAATAATTTACAATGAAGGCTATAACTGATATGCAATGATTTATCCTTGTCATATTTGCTCTTGGATTTTTATATTTTCCCTCTACATAACTGCTTACCTTGTTTGGTGGCTTCTTTTTACTGATGCTCTTGGATTTGTATACATTGTTATCTCTCTCTACAATATTTTTCAGAACACATTGTAGAGCTGGTTTGGTGGTCATGAATTTCTTCAGTTGTTCTTTGTCACAGAAATATCTATTTCTCCATTAATTCTGAAAGGCAGTTTTGCAGATTCCATCAATCTGGGTTGAAAGATATTGTCTTTCAGGACTTGGAATACATTACTTCAAGCTCTCCTTGACATACAGATTTGTGTTGCAAAGTCTGCTGTGATTCTGATGGCTTTTCATTTATAGATGATGTATTTCTTTTCCCTAGCTGGGTTTAGTATACTGTTTTTGCGCTACATTTATGGGGTCTTGATTATTATATGTCTGACATATTATTATATATCTAGATTTATTTTGGTCATTGTTGTTTAGAGCTCTATATGCCTCACTTTCTATATGTCCGATTCTATTCCTATGCTTGGAAATTTTCTGATATTACTAGTATAAATAGTCTTTTTATATTATTTGTGTTCTGTTTTTTTCATTAACACCCATCGGTCTTTTTTTTCTCCCTTTCTTTTTTGTCTTTTAGGGAAGGGTTCAGGGTCTCACTACTAGATTGGGTCTTATAGTGATCCATCTTTTATAGCCCCCAAGAGCTGGGATTACAGTTGTGCTCCATCACACCCAGTCTCAATTGCTCTTTCAGCGTGTGCTGGGGGTGGAGCCAGCATGGCCGGCTGGGGAATCGAACCCCTGGCCCCTGAGCCTACTTGCAGGCACTTCAATCCACTGAACTATTTGGCTGGCCCTCCATGAGTCTTATATTGTCTTTCTTTGCACGATTTTACAAATATTGATTTCTCATTTGTTGGTGTTTTGTTATTTTTAAGATCTTTCCTGATCGGTAGTCCTGATCCCATCTTTAAGGTCTGACAGTCTATAGTCAGTGTCATTCAAGTGATTTTGCCAGATTTTTGACTTCTTTAAATTTGTATTTCCTTGGATTTTTTTGAATCTGTTTGGTGCATTTTATTTCTTTCTTATATAGTTCATTCAAGGTTTCCATCACTTTCCCATGCTCCCTTGCGTTTTTTAGTCTCTTTTGTTCTCCAGGAATGTTGAGCAATTTCTTCATTATTATTTTCTTTTTTTATTTTTTTTTAACCTGGAGGAGTATTTCTGATCTCACGTCCTCTATACCCTCATGGATCTGTTTCTTTACTTCAGTTGTTATCATTTCAGAAATTTCAGGTGTGTGTCTTTCACATTTTCTATGTTGATGTCCTCCTAGGCTTGTTATGGGTGGGCTGGAGGTGTGAGACTGCATTTTGCTTTTTTGTTTTGCCATTTTCTATTTGCAGTGTTTGTATGGTTCTGTACTATATGGTTTCTTCAAGCTCTGAGCCTTACCAAAAGATACTAGTCCCAGGACTCTGTGCAGGACTTAGAACCTATTTCCCTTTTCTTTTTCCAAGCAGGTAATTAGCTGTGTTGTGTTGCCAAGGGATGGGGTTGAATGGATTGAACAGTCTCTTGTCTCCACTGCTGTAACACTGAATCACACTGGAGCCCACAGCCCTCTAAGACCAGTGCAGCACAAGAGCAGACACAAGCTCCAGGCTGCTGAGGCAGACTCTTGGACAGAGATAGCTGCAATAAGCCACAGGTGATGATGGTTAGGAAAAGGTCTGGCTGAGTGGGTGGCAGTTCTCTGCCTGGTACCAGGTCCAGAGGTTTCATAAATGGGCATTAGTCCAAGAATAGGAGACATTAAGATAATCCTACTGTTGGGTTTCACTGGGAAGGCAAAGTTCCCTGTTTATGCTCTTATCCTCCTCCTCCAGAAGGTGGAGTCTTGCTCCTTGTTCAAGATTGAGGGTCATGTGGTAGACAAAGGGTCTGGGTTACCCAGGCTGATGCTAAGTTGAATCACAAGCCTCATAGCTATAGGGTCTTCACAGCTGTGAGGGCAAAGTCACAGGCTCATGCCATGGCAGATACTGAAATTGAAGCCTCTCCTACCAGGATACAGGTTTTGTCTGGTGCCAGGGAAGTTCTAGGGGTTTTTCTGTGAGCAGTGCCCTGGAGAAAGGGGTCCATAAGATTAGTAGGATTATCTTAATGTCTCCTATTCTTGGACTAGTGCCCATTTATGAAACCTCTGGACCTGGTACCAGGCAGAGAACTGCCACCCACTCAGCCAGACCTTTTCCTAAACATCATCACCTGTGGCTTATTGTAGCTATCTCTGTCCAAGAGTCTGCCTCAACAACCTGGACCTCGTATCTGCTCTTGTGCTGCGCTGGTCCTAGAGGGTACTGAGCCTCACTACAGCAGACCACTTGAGCTACCAGGCAAAATCCTGTCTCTCTTCCCTGTCTTGTTTCCCCAAAGTGGTGCTTCGTTTTTTGCTCTTCTGCTCAAGATGGAGGGAGTAGTGGTGAAGGCAGTGCTTTGGGTAACATGGGTCTAGAGGCTCAGTCTGGAGGCAATGGCCTAGAGACATGGGTTATGGAGCTCTTCACAAGCTTTCATCTTGGCAGCCTAGTACTGGGTTCAGGTCTAAAGCCTGCACTGAATTCCCTTTACCTCCTCCAAGCAGGAGGCATCACCATGATGATCTGCTTGTGTTGGAGGAGTGGTGTGGGCAACTTTTCCCTCCTGCCTTCTTTCATTTTCGCTTTATTATACTAAAGCCAGGCACCACAGTCTTTCATTTAGCTCCCTGAGCTTGAGTGAGCATGGCATGGAGCATGAATAGTTGTTCAAATTGGTGCATTTGTGGGAAAGCCTGAACTAGCTGTCCTCTTGTTCTGCCAACTGCTGTTCATATAAAAAGAAGACAGTTAGACAGAGATACTGGCATGGGGAATACACCCTATGAACAAGGAGTGGAGGTCAGGGTAATTCTGTGAAGCCACAGAAGGCCAGAGGCTGATCACAAACCATGAGATGCTGAGAAGATACACCTTTCAGCTTTCGGAAAGAACCAGACCAGGCACATACTGATCCTGTACTTAAGAACCAGACCAGGCACATACTGATCCTGTACTTATGGCTGCCAGAATTAAGAATCACATCACATCATCTTGTCCATGGCACTTGATACTGCAGACACAAACAACTGTGCTCATCTGTCTGTTGCTTTCCTGTGTCACTATGATCCAGGGGAATTTTCTCTCCTGGTTCATTAATTAGTTCTGTTGCTATGCCTATTCAGTTGGTTACCATCCATTTGCATTTTCAAATTCAAGATCCATAATTGGTTCATTTTCAGAACAGCCTGTTCTTATTTCATAGATAAAACAAAAATTTCTCCCAGCCTTTTCCTTTGAGATATTTTAGATAGGATTTTGTTCAGCTGAAAGTAATAGAAATCACAACGAACTGTAGCTTCAACAAAAAGTGTAAAAAATAATTAAAAAGTCCAAAGCAGAGCATGTCAGGCTGTGGTGTGGGGCCAGGCTCCTTCAGTCTCTTTATGTTGGGCTGTATTGTCATTGATGCAGGACCTAGCACTAGGTACTAACTCTGTCCAGAAGGAAGAACCCAGAAAATGAAGGACTGATGTCCATAATAGTATAACATAGATGCATATGCCAATACTTCAAAATTATAACAATTTGAGATGAAACATGTACGTTTCTTATGTGTGTGAAATCTGGTGAGCCAACATTCTACTTCACAGTGTCAAGAACTGAGACTCCTCTATTGCTTTGTGTTGTTACTCAGCATAAAATATGTGTTTCTCTCAATGAAATCAAGCATGCCTACTTGAGATACAGCTATCATTTCTTTATTCAAGGTAGCAAGGAAGCAAAAGAGGAAAAGAAGATAAGTTCTTGCCCTATGGTTTTATCTTAAATGTTGTGCGCAACAAATTTGATTACATGACTCTGCTCGGAGATTGGTCATGAGGCCATGTCTGGCCACTAGTAAAGCTGTATCAGGGTATGTCACCTTTTACTGCATCTGCTAGGCAGCCATAGATGCATCTACAATCAGTGGTTCTAAACTGAATAATGATGAGAAGGAAAAAAAATGAGAAGGATGATTATTAAAAGGCAGCTGGATCTGATATAATGAGGAAAGGAAAGCATACCTACTGATGTAGAAACACTCAACAGACATTTTCTTCTCCCTGCCTGATCTACATCCTTGGCTGTATTTGAGAAGTAGAATTAAGGGACTTAATTAGTGATGAGTGCTCTGGTAGAAACAGGCAAGGTGGACACTGGAGAGGGAATGATGAAGTATTCTGCCTTAGTGTGTCAGATCTTCAAGATGGGTGATGGTTATTTCTGGCTATTCATTTTCTTTAAATAGTTAACGATTGTTGGTCATGTGACTTCTTTTATTTGGTGTGCTAAGTTTTTCATGTGGGCTTCTTATTTGCGTGTCTAATAATGTTACCTCCAGGGAGTTTGAGGTCAGGGGCATTGCCCGATGGACTTATCTCAGGGTGTGGAAAATTGCCTCTAGTTCAGGTCGTGATCAGGAACTCATGTTTACTGGTGCTGCCTAGGGACTGATAACCTCACTGGTCTACTTTCTGCCACAGAAGAGGCACTGGCAGCTTGGATGGTGTTTTGTTAGTGTCTTGATAAGTCACATCAGGAGTTCATCTCTGCCACTCCCCATCCCTCGTCCATTGTCACAGACTCAGCAGCATCCTTTGAAAAACTGTCATCTTTTTCAGAGGTTTCTGATGTATTGTTTTCAGTTTCATTTGAAATTCAATCTCACCGGGTGTGGTGGTGCACGCCTGTAATCCCAGCACTTGGGAGGCTGAGGCAGGAGGATCAGTGTGAGTTCAAGACCAGCCTGGGCTACAAAAGTGAGGTCAAGGCCAGCCTGAACTGCATAGTGAGACCCTGCCTCAAAAAGACAAAGAAAAAAAAAAGATAAAAAAAAATAAAAAAAAAGAAATTCAATCTCAGCTGTCTTTTATTTGCAGCTTATTCTCTCAATCTATAGACTACCCAGAGCTATTCTGTCATTTCTGTGGATTATTTCCCAGATATTCAGCCCATCCAACCCTCCTTATCCAACTCTCCCATAGAATTCTCTACTGTATTTTGCACTAGGTGAAGTATAACATCAGTGTCATAGTGGGTGTATTAGTGTCCTTTAGCTGTTATAACAAATTACCACAAACTTGGTGGCTTAAAGTAATAAAAAAAATATTTTCTGGCCATTATGGAGATAGGGGTCTGAAGCAAAGATCATGCTATGTCTTTCTTTTCTTTATATTTTTTGTGGCAGATTCTTACTACATAATACAAGCTGGACTTGAACTCATAGTGATCCTTCTGTCGCAGCTTCTCAGTACTGGAATTATACATGTGTGCCTCCACACCTGGAAAGGTCATACTACCTTATTTATTTATTTGGTACAAGGACCTCACTACACAACTCAGACTCATAGTGATCCTCTTGTCTCAGCTTCCCCAGCACTGGGATTTCAAGTGTGTACCACCATGCCTGCTTTCTGTGGCTGGCACAATGTTCTCGTAGTACTGCAGTGCTGCCACAGGTCATGCTACCTTTGAAGATTCTAGGGGAGAACCCTTCTTGGTCTCTTCCATTGTCGAGTGGCTCCAAGTATTCCTTGATTTGTGGCTGTGTCACTAACATCTTTGTCTTTCCATGGTCTTCTACTCTTTGTCTTCATGACTTATCTCTTCTATTTCTTAAGGACATACATCCTTGGATTTAGGACCCACCTGGATAAGTCATGATGATTTTATGTAAAGATCCTTTACTTATGTGTGTAAAGATTGTGTTAGTTGGGTTTCCATTGCTGTGACAAAATATCAAAGAACCTTGCCTCATAAGGAAGAAAGATTTATTTGGCTCTTGGTTTCAGAGGTTTTGGTCAATAGTTCCTGGGTCCCAAAGGGAGAGAGAGAGAGACAGAAAGATTGAGAATGACAGAGAGACAGGGAGACAGAGAAAAATAAGTGACAGAGAGATAAAGAGATAGAGGGAAAGAGAGTGAGAGCCAGAGAGAGAGAGAGAGAGAGAGAGAGAGAGAGAGAGAGAGAAAGAGAGAGAGAGAGAGGCAGACCTGGGTTCTAATGTTCCTGTCAAGGCTATGCCTCAGTGACCTAACTTCTTCTCTTAGGTCCATCCCACCTCTGGAAGGTCCTATCACTTCCCAAGAGTGTCACAATCTGGTGATCAAACCTGTAGCATATGAGCCTTCAGGGGAACATTTAGAATCCTAACTACAGAGGACCCTTTTCCAAATAATGTCTCCTCCATTGGGCTTGAGTGTGAGGACATGGGCGCAGCTTTTAAATTCACCTACTACATTGAGCTATCTGCAGGCTTTTGTTGGTCATTTGGGAAGAAAGGTTAGAAAAGTCTTTGTGTTTGCATTTCCATCTTGAAGTGTGCTCTGTAGAAGGTAAATGTTATTACACGGCATCTAATGGCTGTCAGCTCCCAGGGATTCTTCACAACTTTCTCAAATTTCTCTCATTTTGCAGCCTCATAAAAAGTCTGGGAGAAGGTGCTATAAGGAGTTCAATAGCAATGAGCCTAGGTTGGACCTTCCCCCAGTGCAGCGCCCACATGTCAAACAAGGCTTTCCTACTTCTTGAAGCTACTCATAGAGCCACCTTCACCTAAGCTGCAATTCTTTCAGCACAAAGTTCCAAGGGCTTTGTTCCACCCCACCTGGGGTTGTGTCTTCCTGCCATCAGCACTACATTGGGAGGGTTTCTTTCTATGGTCTGAATGCTGAGTGAAATCTTATCTCTGTTCCTCCAGGTGCTCTTCACTCTAGGGCAACTTGCAGATGGAAGGTGCTGCAAGGAGAGCAAGAGGAATGCAGGGCTTTTCTGAAACAGACCACTAGTCATTCAGGGTTGATAGGTGGTGCTGGTTAAAAAAAACCTGGGAGACACGGCTCCCCTGAGGAAATGGACGGCCGGGTGTGGGTGGCCAGAGCCCACCAGGGTGTGATTCTGTCTCAGCTCTGGCATTTCCACCTTCTGGTAGTCATCATTCTGCAGTGGCTATGATGTGAGGCACCATTTCTAGGTGAAGAGAGCACTTTAGAAAGAGTCTGTGGCTCTTCTTTCTCTGTCAGAAGCTCTACAAGGCAGAGCCTCAGGGCACAGTGAGGGCCACAAGTCCAAAAGTACTTGAGATCTTTGAAGATGAAATGCCCAGAGAAAATGGGGAATTAGGGTCAGTTAAAATTCATTGTTTGTGTTTACTGAGCCTGGAGCTAGGGTGAGAAACATGACCTCCGTGATTTAGGGAGATGACCCAGATGCATAGGGACTCATCACTTATATGAGGATGCTGATCTGGAATTTTCCCTTTGATTTGGTAGATTGGTCATAGCCCAGAGGGCCACTTCTAAACAAAGTGTCCCCAGTCTCAGCATCACTGGCCCTAAACCCATTGCCCCAACTCACCCTATGTGAGCAGAGAGCCAGGGAGGGAGAGTCAGCTGAAGGCTGGGCTTTGGGAGGAGGCGGGGTTTGTGAGGAGGGCACTGCAATAGGAAACACATTCCTAGAGAGCTGAACCAGGGGAGGCTGGCTGCTTCCTACAGGTGGACATCAGTGTGGGTGGTAGAACTGATTGTCTGCCCAGTTCCTGCCTGAGGGGAGCAGGACAGAGCTAGACTGCAGGGCAGAGCATATGGGTCACCCCTGAATCCTCTCAATCTTGCGTATGGTGCTTGAGCTGATTACTGCTATGAAGGGGCTGACTGACTGGGCTTTCAGGCTATGAGGCTGGTCATTACTGTTGAGGAAAGAGAGTGTGTGAAGGATTTCCAGGCACAACTGGATCTCCTGCGTGTGAGAATGCACCTCAGTTTACACAAAAGATAATCTTATGGAAATTTGTGTGTGCATTCTAGTAAGTGTAGTTACACCAGAATTTCCCAAAGGGTCTGAGTACACAATGAAACCTTTCTTTTTTTGTATTCAAAATACCAAATTTTATTAAAATAAATGCTATGTGGATTTTAAACGTTAACCACTAAAATATACTAGCAATAGAGGCATAGTGTCCATTTAGCAAGGGAAGATTTTTCTATAATAGACGAGGACACAGAGTAGCATCTTGTCACCTTCTTGAATTCCAGCAAGTGCATTTTTCTAAGAATAGATTTTGTTTGACTTTTAGCAGACTAAGTACTAAGTTTCTCTTTTCTCTTTTTCTTCTTCGTTTCAAAGCTGAGAACTCCTAGGTTTCTGTTTCAGTCACACAGCCTGCCAGTGCAGGACAGTGTTTACATAGCTACAAAACAAGCACAAGTCTCGTTGTATTCCAACACAATCCACTGCCTTGTGACATGTAATTTTCTAATGATTCAATTATTTCTTCCTTCTACTTCCTTAAGATCACAAGAGAGTTTGTACAGTCGTGAGTAAGTAAGATGCAAGGGTTTAAGTTTAAATTTGTTAGTTTTGGAAGGCAGCTAGGTATCCTGTATCTCCTTTGGATAGGTGTAACCCAACCAGGAAACTAACGTTTTTTTGTTCAGAGCCAAGTTGGCACCACTGCCCTCAAGAAAATTGCTATCCCCCTTTGGCTAACATTTCAGCAGAACAAGATTATAACTAACAGAAATAAGAGAAAGAGAATTGGTGTAGGTAAAAGCATAGGGTAGAGGAATATTATATATATATATATATATATATATATATATATATATTTTTTTTTTTATTAAGACAAGAAAGTAGTGATGCTTTAAACTGAATGTCAGTTTGCCCTTGAGGCTGACCTTGACAATTTGAAGCTCTTCAGGAAGCAGAAGAGAAACTGTGAAATCTCACTCTGGTGAAATGAACAGACACAGGCTTGGTCCCTGCTGGTGTTTCTCCCTGGCTTCTCTCAGGGCTGCCTGGCTTTGAATGGCAATTCCACTGGTGTCATTTCTCAAGGCTGTGGACTCTTGGAAAGTTCTTTTTGTCTTAGAGAAGTTTCATCTCCACAATAGCCTGCCTTGTTTTGTCAGTGTGTTAAATACAGGAGCCTTTGTTACAAGTGTCCTCCAAGCAGACTAAGCGCCTGCTTTAGCAAGTGCAGAGACCAGGGTGCATTGAGCCAGTGAACAAGTCCAGGCATGATGGTGCATGCCCATAATCTCCAAGCTGGGGAGGCTGAAAACAGGAGGATCACAAGTCCAAGCTGAGTAGTGAGACTCTGTGACAAATACGTAAATGGAAAAATATATGCCCATCAAGAGAAAACAGATAAAGAAAGCCAGGTAGACATGGCTACTGTTCATTTTTTCACTTTCTCTGGATCTCCAAAGTGATAAAAAAAAAAAAAGGATGGTTAATTGTAGCAGTAGGGTGGGGGATGTTTCTGACATAATCTTAATGTGGCAATAATTGAACAGTTTTTTGGAGAAGCCCAAAGACCAAATCCATCAAGGCTTATTGCATGTACTTGCACTGTTTACCGTAACGCAGTGTAATATAATTTTGTAGACTCAGCACTATCACTGCAGGCGGCTGGTGCAGCCTGCGTCTGTGCTTCACTTATCAGCAATCAGGCCACACAGGAAGAATGTGATTCCTGCCTGCCACTGTCTGTGACTCTAGCCTCAGAGGCAATCGCCCTCTCAGGACTGGCTGACAATCATGGAAGTGTGGGTTGTGTCCTGGTGGCCTTGAGTCTCCCAGGGGACACTGCAGTGTGGCAGATGAGGACCAGAATGTGCTCCTGCCTAAACACAAAGAACTTCTCTGCCAGGGTATAAATAATGCTCCTCTTTTCATTTTTCTGAAATAATTTTAGATTCGTTGAAATGTTGCCTAGGGAACAGAGAGTTCCCCTCAAGTAACTTTCTTATTGTTATCATCTTACTTTTCCATAGTAGGTTGTTACAAAGAAGCCCTTGGTGCCTTGCTATTTGCAAAACATCATTTGAATTTCACAGATGTCTCCTTCATGTCTGCTCCCTGTCCCAGCATCGATTGTGGGGACTGCATCACATATGGCGATCTTCAAGGTTTTTAGTCCGTCCTTGTTTTTCAGGACCTCACCATTCCCAAGAAGACATAGCCAGGCACTCTGGGCTCGATCTGAGGTTGTTCTTGTAACTGCCTGGGGTTCTGGGCTTTGGAGAAGAGCACTGTGGCGGAGAGCAGCAGCAATCCCAGATACCTCTGCAGACACATTTTCTCGGCTGCCAGCCCTCTGCGATGGCCACCACAGTGGAGTGGGCCAAATAACTATGCTTTTTTCTCATACCGGAATCAGGGAAGAGCTGGGAAGGGAGAAAGGGGAGAGAATAGAGAAGATGGTTAGTGGGTCAGAATTTCAGTCAGATAGGAGGAAGTTTTGGTGCTCTGTAGCACAGTAGCGCCAATACGGATATAGTCACTGGCTGTCTATTTCAAAACTGAGCAGAGGGGACTTTGAATGCTCCCAGTGCAATGACTTCTGAGGTGACGCAATGCTGATTACTCTGCTTTGATCATGACGCATGGTGCACATTAAGATGTCACAACATGCCGGCATATACAATTATAATCTAATTACAATTCACTTCAAAACAACTTAAACACCAGTGCTCTAGATTTCTACTGATTCAGAGTGTTGCCTGGGCTCAGCTGGGCTGCTCTGCTCTGCACCAGCTTCCAAGGGAAAGAGTTTTCAAAAGTGCAGCCGTGGCCTCTTACAGGTGAATCTTAGAAGCTACATCTCGTAGGTCTTAGTTTAGGGGATGAAGCTACTCTCAGGGCTGTTCAGATGTAAAGCATGAGAGAAGAGAAGAGGGTAATCCAGAGGATAGGAAGCCTTCTGTGAATCTTCAGAGAGCATCTGTAGGCAGAAGGCTTTGGTTGTTTGTGTTGAGACCGGGATTAGTATTCATCTCATTTGCAGAGATGGTAGCACTGGGCTCTGAGAAGATGACATACCCAGGGCCACACCACTCACCACTTCCTTCTGCTCTTTGCTTTCTTGCCTTATTTTTCATTGTCTTAGATGTGACATCAGGACTTGCATGGGGGAGGTGGATGAGTTAGTGAGCACTCCCTTGTCAGTGGCCTTTTTGAGTACCTTTTGGCCCTTCTTCCTAAGATGTCATACAAATTGTCCCGGTCCTGTGGGGTTCTCTTTGTGTCCCACTCTCTGGCTGTGCCCCAGACTTTAGGTACTCCCAACAGTGCCTGCCTGCTCCAGTGGTGACACCCTTTTCTTGTCCTATGTCAGCTAACAGCCTTTTGAGGTTCCCAGTAATCTGACTTGAAGTGTCACCCAGTGTAGAGGTGAGTATCCGATGCCCACACAGCACCCACTTTTCTTTTGGTACCCAAGTCTTCATTTTCCTCAGGGAATCCCCTGCCCTTTATCTCGGTGGCTGATCCCTGCTCCAGGTGCAGGCAGGTGACAGAGGCTTCTAATCAGAATGTTCTGTATCTGTTTCACGGTTACTGGCCCAGAGGGAACACAGGTCCATAATAAGACCCGTGAAAAGCTGCTGAAATAAAGAGTTAAGATCCTCAAAGAGGGATACAGAGAAGAAGCATTTGTTTTTATTTGGAGTCACCTGTCCCCACCAGTAAGAGCCTGCAGGCTGAGGAGAATACAGAGGAGAAGCAGTGCCAGTGCAGGTTCCAGCACCATCTAGGTTTAGAAAAGGTCGGGGAAAACCTCAACATGAGGACACAACCAACCACAAGAGTCCTTGCTGAAGAGCCACTGGTTGTGACTGAAAGGGCTTCAGGACACACATGCGTGTGTATGTGCTAAACCTGCCCATGGAAAAGGATTGACAACCGGAAATCCACTGCGACTCAAAGGACGGCCATGCTAAGGTGACACGAAATGAAACCCTGGGGAAGCACAGGTCAGTGTGGTGTGAGGTCAGGGATTCCATCAACAGGAAGTGACAGGGCCAGGGGACTGCAATGCTGTATTTCCAGCCATTGGCAGCTCTGAATGACACCATCTGCTTCTGAATGCATGGCTGCTTCCTCATGACCTGTGTATAAGGACAAGCACAGAGAAGGCACAGCTCATACCCAGGGTTCTGAGTGGAGTCTCTCCTGGAGAGGTGCCAGTGACTTTTCCTCTGGAGACCGAGGCTGCCTGCCTTGGCTGCAGGTGGAGAAGACTCCGTGACTGTGGCTGGGCTGAGGTCCCTCACATCTGCTATGGAACAGAGAGCACAAGGGACAGTATCTCCTCATTAGCCCATGCTGTGGATCCTTTACTGTGGCCAAGGGAAGGCTGAACAGTATTTTGTTTTTCCTGTCTTACGACCTCTCAACCTGTTCTCTTTGGAGGATTCTTTGCTAGGTAATTTCAGCTGGTGTTTTTGCTAACTGAGGTATGCAGGTATGTTCAGAGAGGAGTGTCTATCTAGGCCACCTGGCATCCCATGCCAGGAGGAAAGTTACCCGACAGAGAACATCTGCTGTTATTTCTTTGGTTGTTTGGTGCTAGGTGGAGGATGACTCTGTCACCCAGAAGGCTGGTACATGCTTGTGCGTTCCTTCAACATTCCTGTGACTGATCGATCACTCAGGAAGGCAGAGAACAGCAGCCTGTGTTTCTGACCTACCTGTGTTGCCAGCCCAAAGTGGGGCGGTGCTGGTGGCATTTTTAGAACATCCGTATGGTGGACAGAATCAAACCCCCTTTGGCTGAAAAATAGCCACATCCTCACCCCTAGAGAGGCTGAGTATGTTGTGTTGCATGGCAACAAGGATTGGCACTGTGAGTGGGACTAGGATTACTAAACAGTGGACCGAATACAGGGAGATGAGACCTACAAGTGGGCCTAATAGTGGAAGACAGCCAGCCGAGGAGGTTGAGATGAGGAAGAGATGATCTCTGTCACTGGCTTTGGAGATGGAGGCAGGGAAAGTGAAGACATTGATTCCCCTCTGGAGCCTCGTGGAATAGAATGGTAACAGCTGTAAGACAATGGATGTGTGTTATGCTAAGCCCCTAAGTTTGTGGTAATTTATTACAGCAGCATTAGAAGCCATATGTGGGCTTCCTTGAACAGAGAGTAAGTTGAATTGTAGAATTAGCTGAATGGGACCTTAATGGGCTTCAGGCCAATCTTCATTCCCTACGCAGGAACTTCTCCACTATCTGTTTGATAGCCCACCTTCCAGCCCTCAGGACTGTGTCTAAAACATACCTGCTGGTGTCCTGAGGAGCTGGCTCTGTTGTCAGGCGTTTTGCCCTTCAGAGTCCCTCCCCCGTGCAGCAGAAGTAGACCGCCTTACCATGTTCCCTCTGTGGTTTTGTCTCTGCATTTTATAGCTACACAGAAAATGTTCATATATCTTGTTCATAATACCTGGCACTTCAGGTGATTGGAAGTTCTCCATGATCTCTGGAGCAGAGGCATCTTGTTGTGAATTCCAGAGCACTCCTCCTGGGTGACAAACTGCAGCTAATGCTGGAGCTGTGCTTGGGTTGGCAGAGAGCCTATAAAGGGTGGCCTGGTGCTCTCCTCAGTCCTGGATGTCCCCTGAAGGTCACCTTGGTCTCATGGGTGGTGAGTCTACCATCTGTACACTAGTGCCCAAGATTGCAGACTCCCTTCTCCTGTCTCCATGAGTCCAAGGACTCTGCCTTGATAATAGATGCCTGCTATCAACATTAGGTCTGGGAGCGTGCTGTGGTTTGCATCTCCTTCCTCTTCTTGTCCCGTGCCCATGGGTGACCTGTGCCTACTGGCCACCTTGGGTGGGAACAAACTGTAGTGTGGAAGGAAGAGCATGACTTGTGTAGTCAGAGACTTGGGTTCACATCCTGACTGTGCCGTGTACGGGCTTTAGACTTAGACAAGTTTCTCATCCTCCCATGAACCCCAGTTTCCTCACCTGGAAGAGTGATTCTTACTTATAGGGTTACGGTAAAGATTAATTCCTAAGCATAATACTTGGCAAAACATAGTCTTGGGTGCGCTCTAGGGCCTTTTCTCTCCTGTGCCTTTCACAACCTCATGCACTGCTCTCCTTTTATACAATTAAAGAACAACACACACTGGAGCCACGGGCTGGAAGTTAGAGAGCTCAGGCTGATTTGGCAGGCCAGGCGCAATGGCCAGTTTCTAGGCGTTTCCAGGTAAGGACTAGCAGAAAAGGTTTGACAAGCGTGGTCAAGTGGGAAGTATGGTCAGGGCACTGGCCCGACTATGTCAGGAGTGTTGTTTTTTTCAAGCCTTCTGAAAATGCAGACAAAGCTGCTAGTGTTCTTGGGGACTGTATATCATTCCTTAGTTTTTGACATCTAGTTGATGTGTGGGGGCGACATATTAGGAAAAGACTCAGCTTTGCATGGCCCCCATAGGGCCCAAGCAGGGATCTTATCAAGTATGTGCAAACCACCAAAGCCCACTTTAAGACTTTCCTTAGAGTGTTTTTGGGTTGCTGTTTATAATTAACTTAACAGACCTGGTTTGCATAATTAAGATCTGATGGATGGTGATACTTGTCCATCAAAACGGTGAAACACTGCACCAGGATCTCTCTGATCAGAGAAGTGCTAGACCCCCAAGGCTCCATTGCTGCTCCAGTTCCTCCCGAATTCATATTTTGTGTGTGTGTGTGTGGCTAGGCAAATAACTATTTTATTTTATATATGTGAAATTTCTAATCTGGGACATTTCATTTGGGAAGGTATGTCAGTAGGTGTTCTTTGGTTTACCTGGCCCCTGCTGATTTTATTTTTAACCCTCTTTTATTTCTGAACTCTTTAATCATGAAATCTCATTTTCTTTTATTGGGAGGGGTTTCTGCACAAGTCTTGCCTGGCGGCCTTTATACACACTGCTGAATGCTGACGGGTGTAGGCAGGTGCCGACAGCTGTTATCTGATGTAAGGTACACACAGTACACAGGAGATGCTCACACCCAAGTCCATAATTGAATACGGAGTTCCGTTTTAGGAATGTTGAAGAAACTCTTTTGTGAATAGTAGTGACAGCAACAACAGGAGCCAACAGTGACCTTTCATCAGGTGCCCTGTGAAGTGATCAAGGAATAGCAATGATCACGTGTGGCCAGGTGCCTGGGACTTAGGGACTCTCCTCTGGGAGACAGACCAATCTCCCTGCCAGTGAATGAGGAAATACATAAATGAATAGATGAGGTATGGGCTGAAGATAGGGTAAATGTTTAGAGTTTTAAAATGAAACAATTATCATGAGACATGACCCTAAATCCTCCTCTAATTTTCCCTTCCCAATGTGCTCTGCTTTGAACATGCTTACCCTCCAGTACTGCCTCTTCCTGAAACAACTCTGGAGTCTGCTTTGGTTTTTTAAAAATATAACCAAAAACTTTTATTTGTTAATTAATGAGTTAATTAATTAATTATTTTGTGGCACTGGAGAAAAATTTTAATTAAAAAAAAAAAAATATATATATATATTATAGCCAGCT
Source organism: Myocastor coypus (assembly GCA_004027025.1). Classification (NCBI taxonomy): domain Eukaryota; kingdom Metazoa; phylum Chordata; class Mammalia; order Rodentia; family Myocastoridae; genus Myocastor; species Myocastor coypus. The sequence goes on along the minus strand of PVJA010008485.1, from coordinate 46,470 downwards.
CAGCGGGGTGAGGCTGGTGTAGCATGTGGTGCTGAGGATCAAACTGTGGTCCCTGAAGTTGCCTAAGCAGGTGCTTTAGACCGCTGAGCCATGTTGCTGGCCCTCTTTTTTATTAGCATATAGGGAACTTGTACCTATGTGTGTATACATAGGTACAAGATCTATCATGATATATTCTTTATCTTCCCCAAACTCCTCCCCACCCCTCACCTCTTACTCCCCTCCTTGTCTACAAAAGCTTTGTTTCCATTTTTTCCTTCTATTCTCTTTTTTTCTTTTTCCATTCCTTCCGTGTTCCACTTCCCATTTAGCATGTTCTGGAGCTCATTTTTGAGTGCCATTTTGTGTGGCTGTGGCTGCCTCAGTGTCCTGGACTGACTCAACATTTTTTAACTTTCATGGTCATTTTGACTTTTGGGAAGAGCCAGAAGTCGTGTGAGGATTTGGATCCAGTGACTGACGTGAATGAAGATGCTGCCATCCCAGGAGCCTGCTGTCCTGTCAGGTGGTATCTGGCAGCAACGTTCGCCACTTCTGTGACCACATCTGCTAAAGACTCTGTCGGAAGAGGACTTTCAGAACTGTTTCAGAACATGGCAAGAGTGAGAGCTTAAGCATGTTTGAAGTGAAAGAGGGGATTTTTGAGAGGGATTCACAGGAATATGTCTTTTAATTTTTTTTATTTTTAAAGAATAAAAAAATGTGTCTTACTGTAATAAAATTTAAAAATGTACACATTTGCCATATTTTTGATCATCTTTTGTAAATATTATGATGAGAGGATGAAAACAAAGAAAACTGAGATCCGTGAGCTGTGTTAGTGAACATCTACTTTGAATAGGGGTGCCAGCAAAGTTTTTACAAAACATTAACATTTATGTTAGAACTTGCAAGCATCATCTCTGTATATTGTTTTCAGTGTCAGGGGTAGAACTCAGAGCCTTGGTCCTTGCCAGGCAGGCACTTAAACCACTAAGCTATCTCCCTAGCAGTGAAGATAGAGATGAATTCAGGACCGGGAAGATAGAGATAGCACATCCAGAGACCTGGGGGCAGAAAAGACTGGCAGATTCAGCAAACTGGGAGGCAGGCGGAGTACACCGAGGGAGGACAGAAACTGGGTTGGAGAGATTTCATGAGCTTCATGACATTGTGCTGAGTCTGTCCTTACAACTATTGCCACTTTACTTTCCTTCTTGTCAGCTATTATTTTCAAATTTTTCCACCTCTTGGCCAAACCGAGACACTGTTGTTTGGGCCTGGCTGCTGTGCTGGCCATAATGCTATGAAAGCTTTATCTGTGAACTCAATTTTAGTTTGAGCCTTCACATCAGTTTCGACCACTGGCAGTAGAATTTTAAGCACCGATTGCCGTGGTGCGGGGCCTCAGGCTCACATTGTGTCCACTGCTGGCCTAGCACTGGTTTGAGCCCTTCTGGTAGATCCATTCTGCCTCCTCTGGGTGGTGTGGTCCTAGATGCTCACTTATCCAACAAGCTCAGTGGATTCTGTCTGATGGAGGCAATGGGGTACAACAATAAGTGGTCTCTGTCCTCAGCCAAGGTGTCTTAGGAGAGAGATTGAGGCGAGCGATGGCCAGGCCTGGTGGGCAGGGGAGGAGAGGGGCTGGTGGGTAGGGCCTTTGCTTTGCAGCCAAGTAGAACTGTTCAGTCCGTGGCTGAGTGAACATCATGCCCCAGGTCTGTTCCTATGACTTGTGTACCCACCAGGTGTCCCCTGCGCACTGGACACAGAGCTCTCCTGGTGCTACCCTCCCCTATGCAGGCTCAATGTCCTGAGTGACTGGGAGACCTTGTCATTGCCTGCCTGCTCTGGAGGGTGCCTGTGGTCTCCTGTCTGTTCGGGCTTGAGGTGTCTCCTGGCCCCGGTTCTTCTGATGCGGCAGTGTACTCCTGCCATGCTCATGTGGGAAGATCTCTGGGTTCCTGGGGCATCCTGACCTGTCCTTGTCAGTTATTGGGTTATCTGGGGCTGTGTTGGAGAAGCCTTGATCCCTCTGCTTCTGAAGAGGAGGAGAGGGAGGAGGAAAAGAGGGGAAGGAGGAGGAGGAAGTGGAGACAGGAGTGGAGAGGAGGAAGACAGAAAAGGGGCGGAACTGAGGAGGAGAGCGGGGAGCTCTGTCTGCTGCTGCTTGTGGTGGGAAGGAAACGGCTTGCTGGGAATGGTCTCCCTGGTCTTCTTTTCTTTTGTGTGCAGGGCCAATATTTGAGGGTGACAAAGGCCAAACACAACTAGAAGGAAAATGGCAGTTCACAGCCATCAAGGTCATCTTGGCCTTTAGCAACAAGCAGGGTCAGTCAGAAACTAGCAAAGAAAACTAGGTCTCAAAGGCCAGGATTAAAATAAATAGTTCTATGCTGTCTGTGTGTGCTACCCAGAGAGAGGACAGGCTTACGACAGGCACTGCTGAGAGAGGAGCAGGGGAGGTGAAATCCCAGGAAAATTACAGCAACTGACTTGTGCTTTTTCCTTCCCAGAAAGCCCCACACAAGAGACTTGAGAGAGAGCCCTGGGATCAACTCTGCCTGTGAAACAGACAGAGAGGGTCTGGGACTTCAGGGGCAAACAGGCTTTCATGCACATACAGCAACCCCTACCATCATCACCGTTTTCACCTCTTTAACTGTTCCTTTATTCATCTATCCATCCAGGCATCCAGTCCACTGAACAAAGATTTATTGATCTGCTTTTGTGGCAGGTCTAAGGAGAGTCTGGGAACACATCAGACCATGTGGACCTGGGAGACAGAATGATGGGTCTGTGTGTGTACATGAGTGCAAAGGGGCACAGAGAGTCTACAAGCTACTTGTGTTGACAGGGATAAACAGCCTGCAGGAGCAATATGGTATCTGTTGTGTGCACACAGCTAGGACAGCTGACTACAGCAGGGCTCACAGGAGCTTTGCAGATAGAGCAAATGATCTCTCTTTTTTTTTTTTTTTAAACAGATTCATTTTAATGGGAAAAAAGATAAAATAGCAATGAAACAGTTTCAAAACAAGTTGATAGGATGGCGACAATAATTAATACCATGCATATTGTTGTTTTCATAGCAGTTATTCAGAGGATAAGATGCAGACCTGATATCTTTTCTAAACAATATTAGTACAAAAATATTAGAACAAATTTTTATTCTCAATGAACTAAGACAAAGTAGTTGTATATCTATCCTAACTCTGTGTGTGTGTGTGTGTATATATATATATATATATATATATATATATATATAAGCTTATAATACTAGGAGAAAATATCATGCCATGTCTTATAAATAGATTGTAAGTCAGAGATACAGCATGAATCATAAAACAAAAAATATAATGAAATGACATTCAGAAAACTAATTAAATATTAATTAAAATTAAATTAAGTACTTCTAAACAATATTCCAAAATTCAAATCAAATCATGAATTCAACTTAGAGGCCACAATGTTGTGTACCATATGTATGAATCTGTAATAAATTCAGAATACTCACATAGTATTTGAATAGGTTAATATATAAAACATATCAACTAAGAAAAAGTTTCCATGGTAGTAAAGAATTACTAAGAATAGAAAATAATATAAAGAGTGGAATGGCAAACATATGACCAGAACTTCTAACAGTTTGGGGATAGAATACCGCACAAAGTTCTAGTATGTGGTGGACACAGATGGTATCCATGATGCTCACTGGTGGCCAGGTGTCACTGGTGGGACTGAGATACTATTTCTTTGATATCCATCCTGTAGACCCAGACAGAACCATGACCCATAGAGTGCAGGAGAAGTCCATTTGTAGAATATGCTGATGGACATATCCTGCTGCTATATACAAAAGAGTAGTTGAAAGACTGCTTTTGTATACCTCTTTTTCTCCCATGTTCGATTGTTTGTCCTATTTGGTGGGTTCTTTCCATTCTCCTTCCTGAAATGTGGTCATTTTGATCCCTCTCTAGGGTATCTTTTAGTACAGCGTGTAGGGTTGGCTTTGTCGTCATGAAATTCTTTAGTTGTTCTTTGTCTTGAAAGTATTTCACTTCTCCATTGAACTTGAAAGAGTTTTGCAAGGTGTCTCAGTCTGGGTGGAATTTGTTTTCTTGGAAAACTGTAAGTACTATACTTTGCTCCATGCTCTTCTTGACTTGCTGGTTTGTAAAGAGAAATCTGCTGTTATTCTAATGGGTTTTTCTTTAAATGTGATTTGTTTCTTTTCTCTAGTGGCTTTTAGTATACTGTTCCTGTGCTGAATTTCTGGGATCTTGATTATTATATGTCTGGGGGTGTGGTTTCAATTGGGCTGATGTTATTTGGAGTTCCATATGCTTCATTTACCTGAATGTCAAATTGTTTCCCCATATTTGGGAAGTTTTCTGCTATTACTTCTGGCCATATTCTTTTTATATCATTTGTACAGAGTCCTTCTTTCTTGATGATGCCTATTAGTCTCACGTTGTTCATGTTTGCATCATCTTGAAGATGTTGAATTATTTTTTCTTGCGTCCTAGTTTTTATTAAGCCATCTTTTCTTACCTCTTCACTAGCTGCAATGGTGTCTTTAAGGTCTGAAAGTATTTTCACATTAATTGAAATGGTTTTGCCAACTTGTGACTGAGGTTTTGAGTTCCTGTATAGCACTTTGAATCTACTTCATACATTCTATTACTTTCCTCTATTGCTCATTCGAGGATTCCATCATTTTTCTACTCTCAATTTTTTTTTATCAGTGCCTTCTTTAGAAGCACATAGTACTACTTTTATTATAGGTATTATTTCTTTTTTTTACTTCAGAAATTATTTCTGATCTCATTTCCTCTATATCTTTCTGCAGTTGTTTGTTTATGTCAGATGCTATTATCTCAGTGATTTCAGGTGTGTGATTTCTAATTTCTCCTATGCTATTGTCTCCTGTATTTGTTATGGGTGGGCTCAGGATCTGAGAATGCATTTTTCTTCTTCTCTTTGTCATTTTGTATAGCCCTGACGTCTGGCTTTTGGGTTAGAGCTTTGGTAGAGTTCTTACGTTAGCACTATATCTGGATCTACCAAGTTCAAACTTGTCCAGGTGGGTGTGGCTTGGGTCTGGCTGATGTGCTCCATTTCTTCCTGCTGTAGTCCTTGGAGGTGAACCTGTTGAGCCACTCTGGCAAGATGTTCTGCTCTCGGATCAGCTTGTGGGTCTTGTGTCTAGCTTCTCTGCAGGGAGTTGTGCCCCAGTTTTCTGCACTGGGCCTGTCTGATGGATGAAGTTCTACTCATATGCTGGGCTTTTGGGTCAAATGAGTTTCTGTTGGGCCCAGGGTGGTCTCACTCATGTACTATGCCTAGTTTCTGGGTCGAATCAGAAGGAATGATTTCTAGGCTGAGACCAAACAGCAAAGTGGAAAGAAGGAAAGAGTGGGAAGAACATCGCTAATGCCTGTAGCAGCAATATATTCATGGAGGAGTGAAGGTTCTCAAGCAGGAATTCTCAGGGGCAGTGTGGTCAGCAGTTAGGGAGGTGATGTTTTGAGTGAGAAGAGGATACGGTATTGAGGGGAGTGTGTGCTAGACTAATGGGCAGAGCACTGAGGGGACTCAGGAAGCTGGGTTCAAATGTCAGCACATCAAAGAACCCAGGAACCGGATGCTGTCTTGGAGCCTGGCACTGCAGCTGGATTTCTTATCCAGGTCAATTTCTAGGGAGTGGAAAGTAGTATCGAGGGCTGATTAGACTTTTGATACCTGTTGGGAGACCATGGGGAATAAAGAAAGAGAAAAGATGTTTCAGTGGGCTGACTTGGCTACCTCCAAGATTGGTTCACTTTTATTATCTAGTGCAAAGCAGAGAGGGAGGGGAAGTTCTTGTCACATGAACAGTAACTATAGAAACTGTATGGATAAGGATTAAGTCAATGAGGGACCAGATTTTCTCTAGCTGTCACACCTGGGATTCCAATGCTTATGTCGGGCAGAACTGGACCAGTGTCTTCCTTGGCAGAATAGCATGAGGCCGCATTTCTGGTTGCCCAAGTGTGGTGTGCAGTGCTTCAACAGGTGGTCTGAGAAGGTGAGTTTGGCAGGATCCATAAATTCATTGTCCCTAGAGAAGGAAAATTCTCATTCATCCTTGGGGTCAACCTGCGTCCTTCCTAGGCTACTCATGAAAGTCCTGGTTGCCCAGCAGGAGCCACTGTCACACAGCCTAAGTAAAGGGCACTGTGTCAGAAAGGCTGCCTCATTTTGGAAGGAGGTTTTCTTTAATGAGCTGAGTGGAAACAATAGAGTGTCATTCTTTCATGCTGCCTTTCTTAAAAATATTTCCTTATTCCCTCATGGGAGGGTTGTCAGAAGAAAGCAATGAAGATAAAACATTCAATTTAGGTTCTGAATTCAATACAAAAGAAACCCTGGTCAGGCCGGAGGGGTCCTATGAGTGACAAAGTCCAGCATGCCTTTCCAAGTTCTCCTTTTCCTATGAAATAGTGGTCTTTCATTATTTAAAGGCATATTGATGATGTCACAGTGTTCCTTGGCCTCTGTATGCCATCATTTATTTACCAGTCTCTGGGTTTTACAGTGGATCTGACTGGGTTCTAGCAGTGTTAGTTGTGTTTTATTCAATGTGCACTGTGGAAGGAATTCATTACTGTGTTCACCATGCAGGGTTGAATTTTATCTTCTGTCTTAGTTATTTCTCTCTTGTTGATGGGACAAATACCTGACACACAAGCTTGGGGAAGGAAAAGTTTATTTAGCTCACAGTTACTGGAGGTTTCAAGATGCTGCCCCAAATTTATATGGTCTCAAGGAGAAGCTGGGGTATGGCCATGTCCAGGATGATCTGCTCCATACCTCCAGAGACGCTACCTGGAAAGGTGGGGAAGAGGGGCTCTGACAGTACCTGTTGTAAGTTTATCAGTTTGCACCTCTCTTGGCCATGTCCCCTCAAGCCCTGCCTCTGGACCCACATGCTTGACAGCCCCATGATTTACATGAGGCTTTGGGGGGACAACTAGATACAAACCACAACATTCCACCCCTGGACCCCCAAAGACTCATGTACATCCCTTTCTGCAGAAGGCATTTTAGTCCATCTCCAAGAGTTGCCAAAGTCCCAACAGTTTCAGCATTGCTGAAAAGTCCAAGACCCAAGTTTCCTCCAAGATCCAAGGCAAACTAGAAACTATGAGCACTTGCACAAATGAGAAATTAAATACATCAAACATTCAAAGGCAGAAGATAAACACTGCCATTCCAAAAGGTATACACAGGAGGATACAAACCACTGGGGCCAAAACAAGTCCAAAATTCAGTAGGATGAACATTAAGTCCTATAGTTCTATGTGGAACATCCAAAGCAATCTGTGGCAAATCATGGGCTCCATGTGGTTTCACTCTTATGGCACTCTTGGTAGTTGTAGCCTCCATAGTTTATCTCTTAGGCTGGCTTTGCTCCTTCCTTGCAGTTTTTCCTTAGATAATCCACGTTCCTGGCTTTTCCAAACTTCTGGGGTTTCCACTGAGTAGGCTTTTCACTCACAGTTTCAGACATTGCCCTCCCCGGGGCACACTGCCTGGCCTCCCAGGCCTTCTTCTGAAATCAAGGTGGAAGCCTTCTTAATCTCAAAATTCCTACATTCTACATGCACCTAAAACCAATGTCACATGGATGATGCCGAAGTCTGCTGCAAGCTGGAGCAGTAGCCAGGCTTCCTTCTCTCTTAGTTGTAGGGGTCAAGTGCCTGGATTTCTCAGCACTCTGACCCTGATTCCAAAAAGCAAATTCTCTACGCTGGTGCCATTCTGTAGTCTGGTGTGGTTGCTGCCTCCATTCTGGAACCTGGTGCTCCGTGGCTTTCTCTTCAAAGCAACGTCCCTCACCCTTGTGATTCTGAGGCTGCAAAAGGCAAGAAACTCCCACCTCCTGTGATGCCTTCAGGACACCTTTTCTATTCTCTTCCTCCTCCTGGGCAATGGAGATCCCAGCTCTATCTTTTGCAGTCCACAGTCTTCCTGGTGCCTTCTTTCTGGCCAAACTCACAACGTTTTGAATCATTCTGTCAGGATTTTTGCTCTTCATTTTCAAAATATTTGACTAAGGGCCGCCAGCAATAACCATGCCACTGCTCCAACATTTGACTGCTTTGAGATTTCCTTTGAAAGATTAATTAATCCTCCATGTTTAATCTCAATCTCAGGCAGAGAGACATGGGCAAAATTCTGCCAACCTTTCTGCCAAGTCAAAACACCAATGATCTGCAGTCCAAAGCCAATGCAGTCCTTCTTTCCAGGAGAAAACTCCCTAGCCTGGTCTTTACTGGTTGGCTTTCTATCAGTCTTCTGGTCTGAGCTCTGACCGGAACTTCCTCTACAGAAGTACCAAAACTGTTCCAGTGCTTTGCTCATAGGCCACGTCTCCAAACCTTTCCTACCTCTTCCCATAAACCATTTCCAAAAACTTGTAATCCACATGGTCAGGTTTAGCCACAGCAATGGTCCCACTCCTCTGGTACCAAATTCTGTCTTAGTTACTTCTCTCTCATTGCTGGGACAAATACCTGACACATAAGCTTAGGGAAGGAGAAGTTTATTTAGCTCACAGTTACTGGAGGTTTCAAGGTGCTTCCCCTTTATATGGTCTCGAGGAGAGGCTGGGGTGCTGCCATGTCCAGGATCATCTGCTCCATGCCTCCAGAGACCTCTGCCTGGGCGGGAGGACTCTGGCAGAGCATGTTGTCAGTTTAAGGGTTCGGGCTTCTCTTGCCCCCCCCCACCTGCCTGCATGACAGCCCCATGATTTACATGAGGCTTTGGGGGGGGGCAACTAGATACAAACCACAACATCTTCCTATCATCCTGTGGGACAGTCAAGTAGCTCACTTCAAATATATTTCTTTGGAATATTTAATTTGTTTATTCAGAGAAACTGCAGACCTCTGCCAACAATGTGGTTTTAAAAGCTGTCTTTCCCCCCCCCCCCTATACTTTAGGGAAGGGTCTACAGGGTGTTCAGGCTTTCACTAATAGATCAGACTTATAGTGATCCACCTGGTTACAGCCTCCCAAGAGCTGGAATTACAGGTGTGCACCACCACACCCAGTCTCAACTGCTGTCTCAGCATGCCCTAGGGGTGGGGCCAGATCCGCAGGCCTGGGAGATCGAACCCCTGCCAGAGCACCTGCTTGAAGGCACATTAATCTGCTGAGCTGTTTGGCTGGCTCTTAAAAACTGTGTTTTGGTTAGAAAAAAAATGTATATCACCATCTTAGTAAAGGAAATGGAGTCTTTTCTCCCAGACTGGAACTTATGCTAGTGGCCCACAGGTAACTGCAGGTAACTGTCTCTTGGGAGACCCTATCTCTTGCTGGGATGCCAGCACACCCTTCACCGGGTCCCTGCAGTCTGAGCCACCTCCCTTCAGCTCTGTGCAGGGCTCATTACCTCAAGCATCTGAGTTTCATCTTCTAGGCCTGCAGCTTGTAGAAAATGTGTCTGTCCACTCCCAGCTTATTTTACAGACTAAAATTATTGATGAGACAGGGTGGTATGACCATGAACAGACTAAAATTATTGAAACTTCAGAGGGAAGGGTAAAGTAATGAAATCCTAAAATCCCAATTAGTTAATTATTATTATTCCCATTTCACCACTGAAGAAAATGGATCTTAGAAAGCTTTGGTCAGCTGCCTCAATCTGTAGGTAGCTGAGTACAGGGGTGCATGTCTGAAGTACAGCCACTCCCAGATGGTGCGTGGTGCCTCCCATGCCCTGCATGATTCTGTGTGGCTCAGCCCCTGGCACGCAAGGTGGGAGAGTGTGTGGTGCAGGAGGCGAAGGTAGGCCAGAGCATACTCATCCTAGAGAGCCTCCTGGGTATGGGAGGACAGAGACAGGCTGTCCCGGGCACACAAAAGGCAGAGGCTTAGCACCTGTGCAGGCCAGTTCACTTAACTGATGAATACTTTTTGGTCATCGTGTACTTGCCATGTGCTGGGCCCTCGTGCAATGAAGGCACAAGTTTTCTGGCCCCCAAAGTCAGGGAAAGAGGGAAAAAGAGCATTACGGCCACAGGAAGGAGGGGCTGAGTGTCAGACACCCCCGTGGGCTGAGGGAGTTCTCAGTGAGAACACAGGGCCTTTAGCCTGGAGTCGAAGGGGCAGGAGAACACAGTGGTGGTGTGCTTAGAAGGTGGGAGCCGCAGAGGCGCCAGCTAGACCAGGGCAAGTCCCAGAGCTGAGGGAAAAGGCAAGAGAGGGATGGCAGGAGGGAACAAAAGGACTGTGGGGGCGGAGCCACCGCTGTTTGTCCTGTGGGCATCCTTCCTTCATTCTCAGAGAGCCAGGGCAAAGGGCACGAAGTGTGCAGACTGCAGGGCAACTATGCAGTGCTGTGTGTGGCACCCCCAGAGACATGGGCTTCTGGGTTGCAGAGGAGGTGTGTGGAGGCAGAGGAGGACAGGGTGATGAAGTCCCATGTGGCTGAGGGAAGGAGTAAGGGACCAGACAACCCTTGAGTCCTTCCTTGAGCAGCTATGTGCTGCTGGGTGAGTCCCTAAGAGGAGGAGAGCATGGTCAGAGGTCTGTGGCAGATGTGCTACATGTGACTACTCGAAGATACAAGGAATACAATCCAGGAGGCCACAGCCATGGAGGAGCAGGAGACGCTATGCAGGCGCCAACTGAGGCTGTGAAGCAGGGAAAGTCACCTGGACCTGGGTGTTGCTGGGAGTGAAAGACATAGGAGAGAGAAGGTCCCCAGGTTGGGAGGCGGGAGGAGGGGCGGCTTCCAAAGGCCAATGCTTGCCACACAGCGCCAAAGTATTTTTCTTAGTGGGGGCAGTAACCAGAGCACCAGGTTCCCCACAGAGCAAGAATCCTAGCTGCTGAGGTGAGGGTTGGGGCACAGGAGGTAGACGTTGCCATGGTGAGCTCAGGCTGCTCTGGTGGCATGGTTGGGGGTAGCCCCTAGCCCCTGGGTCCCAGGTTTCCTGCAGAGCCCGTGCGCCCCCCCCCCCCATGTGGGGACGTGGGTGCCGATCAGGGTGGTGAGTGAGCATCGTGACAGCTACAGGCCTGCAGGAGGCTTTTCTGGATTTTCCTGCTGGCCATTATACTTTTATGGGATACTTTGTTTTGCTTTGTGATTTTTTAAGGACTAGTACTAAAAGAAAAATGAGGGGCTCTCCAGGGACAGCTTCTTTGACAGCTCAGCAGCCCTACATGCATCTGAGCAAGTGAAAGCTCAGAAGGGGGGTGAGACACATTCACAAGAAACTGACGAGTTGTGCTTCGAGCTGTGCCAGTGCAGGGGCTAACAGTCTGTGGGAGCCGTCCCAGGAGCTGCCACTCACCTACAGGAGAGGGATCCGGACAGGAATGGCACCAGGTAAGAAACACACTCAGGCTGTACTGTGGGCTGTTGAAGCACAGAGCCAACGCCCATGATGAGCTCCCTGCTGTGTGGGGTGGGCCATTCCTCAGAGCCCAGCTGGGCCTGAATGCATGAGCCCAAGCAAGGCAGCTGTGTCCTGCGTCAGGCACCCTTGTGGCCCTGTCTTTCTGGACAAACAGGACATGCTGACCTGGAGAAGTACATGTAGCTACCTCGAGACTTTCTTAGTTTAATTTTTTTCTTGGTTTTGGTAGGCACTGTGTTTTCTCCCTTGCATATTCAGCTTCCTAGTAATGTGTGTTTCAGCGCCCTCTTAAATAAACTCTTGTTGTCAAAGTAGAACTATTTGGACTTTGAGAGAGGCTACTCAGGGGATCCTTGGGTGCTGGACAGAAGTCAACACAGGGAAACTTTAATTCTTGCTATGGAGACTCCACAACATGGGAAGTGGACTGTTGGAGACCTGTATGTGACCCATAGCGGGCAGGGCAGCCTAGAGGGCACAGGGAGGTGGCTTGGGGCTCTGAAACCAGGAGAATGAAGAAGAAAGTCCAGCCACCTCAATCATTCTGAGCACCTTTCTCATCACGCAAGTGACAGGTGATTGATTCAAGTTCCCCAAAGAATCCACAGTATTGTTGCACACAGCACTGTGGTCTAGAGTGGTCACTTTAACAATGGGCTTCGTGGGGGCCTGAAAATATTTTAGCATCTGGCAGTGTGCCACTTCCAAGTCCCAACCAAGAGGGAGGACATAAAAACAGGTGACTAAAGCCGGGCATGGTGGTGCACGCCTGTAATCCCAGCACTTGGGAGGCTGAGGCAGGAGGATTGGTGCGAGTTCGAGATCAGCCTGAGCTACAAAATTGAGCTCAAGGCCAGCCTCAACTGCATAACTAGAACCTGTTTCAAAAAAAAAAAAAAAAACAAAAAACAAAAAACAAAAAACAAAAAACAAAAAAAAAAAACAGGTGACTGACTAAGAAACTGGCGTGGAGCCTCAGGTGCAAGGACAAGGGCCAAGCTCCCAAGATCGCCAAGTACCTGCGGGTCAGGAGCAAGCGAGGGGGTGCATTTCCTAACCGTGACTTTCACTCGGCTGAAAAAGCACTCATTCTAATTTTAAAATACCAGCATGTTACACTGATACCACACTATGTTTCCACAACTCTTTCCAGCTTCAAACATTCTTTTGAACTCAAACTCTTACAATGGTCTTAGTTTTCGAACATGAACTTGACCATGAATTTATTCCTATACATGGAGAGCCGAGAGAGGGGTGGGACAGAGGAGGCAGATGAGGCAGGAAGATAGACAGGAAGAATTTTTTTGCAGGTGCACATTTAATTGCAAATTTTCTGAGCAATCCCCTTCATTCTGTCAAATTATTCAGGCAAAACATCCCTTTAGTCTTCCTGGCTGAAGACATTAGGATGCATCCTGAAGACTTTGAGGAGCTTTGCCTTATCCTCACTGGTCTTTGGGATAATTACTTTGGAAGATTTTCCTTAATCTTCTTCCTTGGTAATTCTGCAAGGTGCCATCCTGTGCCACTCTGCTGACATTCTGCCTGCTTTCTGTAATTGCTTTCTGCTCTGTGCTCCTGTGCCAGAGGCCCTGAGGCCAGATGAGGAATAGCAATTGTCAACTGATCTTGAATCTTGTTCTTGGAGAAGTGCTGCTGTAAACAGGCCTCAGATGCAAAACACTGCATTATGCATTTCTGCTGCCAAGTAATGTGGGCAGGGATTCAACATAGCATGTGCCTTTCCAAAGAGCAGAATAGGGACGGTTTGATGTACCCAGCAAAGATGCATGCATTTGAAAAGTTGGGTCATTTTTCAGTTCAGCAGATGTTTCTCAGGAAGAAATGCAGGGGAAAAGAATGATCAAAATTTTTACTCAGCAGCAGGGCGCAGTGTAGGGGAGTGCCTACAATCCCAACTGCTCTTGAGGCTGAGGCTGGGGGATCAAGTCCAGCCCAAGCAATTTGATGAGATTCTATCTCAAAAGAATTGTGGAATCTAAAGGTGGGCATAAGACTTGAGGCTGACTTCTGTGAGTTATTTGTACTCAGCATGTGAGCCCTGGTGGAGTAGGTTCGCTGTGACAGATGTGGGCTTGCTAACTGCTTCTGTAAGAGACAGAACACACACACACACACACACACACACACACACACACACACACACACACGGCTACATGAAGCAGAGGCAGGGGACATGGAGCCCTGTGCGTGATGGTAAGCTGGTTCTGATGCTTGGGAGGCCATGTAGGCTGATGAAGGCTTGCCTGTGTATGCCTGAGCTGCAGGACTAGGGAGGGCTGTGAAAAGCCATGCATGGGATAATAGAATATTTACAGATATGTAGATATCCCCCATTATCACTAGAGGGTGAGCTAGGCCACACAGGCCAATTCCTGAGTTGCAGAAGGCTGCAATTCCAGTGGACCATTTATCCTTGAGGGCTGAGCCAAGGGGCTTTGGGGTCTGCCCAGGGCTGCGTGGCTCTGAGCTCCTGCCTCTATAACAAGCATTCTCTGGAGACCAAGTGCACAAACACAAAAACAAATGCTACCCCTGAAAGTCAGTGCAGTGGATGACTAATAGTTAACGTGTGACACCCAGCTGAATTGAATCAGCTTGGTGCGGGGTGTGGAAGGCAAAGACAGAACTGGAGGTAAGACGGTGTGCTGCTGATTGTTCCGGAGAAGCTCATCTGTTTTCCTGATATGAATGCAGCCATTTTCATCATCGGAGGAGTGCAGGACCTTGCTGTTGCTGAGGATGGCTGACTACTTCTGAGGGGCGTTCTGGTTCTTACCATGAGTGTGGCTTTTTGGCTCCAGTGCAGATCCCTCAGCCTGTTGGCAGAGATCCTTGATCCCACTGGTAAAGACCTTCTAGTTCCTACCACTGACCTTTGGGCCTTCCCAGTGTGGATCCTTGCTATGACTTGCACTGTTAGGAAAACCAGAGCAAACATGGGAAGAAACAGCACCAAGTGGGTTTAGGAGGCAGTTTATTTATACCCGTGGGCTTGACTGGGTTTTCTTTCAAAGAGTCAGCCCTGCCTGGTGGTGCTTTAGGACTTTTATAGCAGGGATAAACAGGGAAGCAGAAGGCAGATTTGGCTTATTATGACTGGAGGGTTGATTGACAGCATGGGTTGTTCAAAGGATATAAACATCTCAAGTTATATTGCAAGGCCATCAGTTAAACAAACACAAGTTATTCAAAGGAAGAAGTGTCCCATTCTATTTGAAGTTACGTTGCAAGGCCACCAGTTACAGGAAGGCAGTAAAGACAAGCCTACACAAATGAAGGGGTGTTCTGTTATTGGGCCTTCTGGACACATTTATTTGGTCTTGGTGGGCATCCTGGAAGGCTTTTATTTAAGGTTTTTAATTTCCCTTTTATCGTGAGACTTTGTTGTGGGCTCTAGGTCTTCAGTTGGACTCATGCAGGACACTGCTGTGGGATCCAGGTCCTCAGCTGGATTCTCTGGGTCTGCAGTGTGTGCACAGATCTCCCACACTCTTCCATTTGGCTCGCTGGGTAAATATTATAAAGTGAACCTATAAATCTTGTGTTCTGCATTAATTATTTCCATTGCAAATCCTGACTACAACAGTCAGAAATAAATGTTACTTTAAAAATCAAAGTGCAAATCCGATTTCCTGGAAAGGTTGACTAGATGGTTTTGAGTGTAAGTTTGGAAGAGTGTCCTTTACTGGTAAGCATTCTCAGCCACTAAGTGACCAAGCTTTTATTTGTTTTCTACATCAGAATATTGGGGGAAAGTCAGTCTTAGTTGTCTGCATGGTCCTGGCCTAGAGCCTAACATCTTTGCCTCCACTTTCCATAACTTTCAGCCTCCACTGTATGTGGTGGTTGTGAACGTTGGTATCTTGCTCTTATTGGTTTGGGATACTGTTTAGGTCCACTTGAATCCATTGTCTTGCATTTGTTCTTAAAGTGTAATGTGTGTATGTAAGAATTCAGCTGCCTATTGGGATAAGTGACTGCCACTAGGTTGGCAAGTCTGATGCCTGTAAACTAGGCCAGTGGGATCAGCTTGTGGATTGCACTGTTAATGGGGGTGGAAACGCCTGCGACCCTCGGACTCCCCTCTGCACTCTCCACACACCTCTTCCTGCTCATGCCTGTGCGGACACTCGCTACTGCTGTATGTGGTTTTCTCTGTGCTCAGGACCTGCTTGGCTGATTTTTATTGTGCTCCTCTTGGCCTCTCACTCCCTCAGAACTTGGCACTGGGCCACAGCTGAGACGGAGCCACTGAGCATCGCCAGCAAGGAGGTGCCATGCCAGCAGCTCACCGTGCACATGTGTGTTCCTCCCGCGATTCCAACGCAGCACAGATCATAATGACCGAGGCTCCGTGAGGTCTCCTCCTGCAAGGCTGGGCTAGGGGCCTGCTGTGGCCAGCTGTCCTGTGTCCTTCAGGTTCTCAACATAGCTGGTGCCTCTACCCGCAATAACAGCAGCAAGCTCCAATCATGCCCAGCAGGACCACTGCCTGATGGTGCCAAGTGTCCCTGGAATAAATCCTAAACCTAGTCAAGAACCGCTGGACTAGTCACTTTGTGGAGCACATTATCCTCCCGCAGAGGCAACAGCAGGGGGTGCGTCTGTTGGCCACTACCTCTCCCTGCTTCCTGGTACCTGCTGGGACTCAGTCCAGACCTCGTGCCTCCTGTTACAGTGGCCTGTTAGTTTCTACTTTCTGACTTGCAGTGGGAGTTCGGGTGACACGTGCTTTCAATAACTAAATGACGAATGAAAATGATTTTTCTCTCAAGATTTTAGCTCTTGGGCAACATAGAGCTTGGCCAGGACTTACTGAAGTGCACTGGTTTTTCAAGTCAGGTTGCTACCCTGGCTCTAATGCAGTGGCGGATGCCGTGTGATATCATAGTTATGGCTGTCTGGGACAGTACCCTGTGTCCTTCCACTCTCAATCCTGACCTCTTTCCCTGTGATCAGGGATTCGTCCTTTGAAGTCTGCCCTCCTGTGTACTCATCGGTAGGCAAAGGCAGCTTCCTTTAGAGCTCTTAAAGCATGGTGTGGTGAGTCTCAGCTGTGTTTTAAAGACAGAAACATGACAAACAGAAGAGAATGTAGGAGCGTGGTACACACTGTCAAGGTAAGTATTATCCTGTTTCAATTAGTTTGAATTTGCATTTGACCTAAGATATTAAGGTTAAAAATACTTTTTACAACTTGTGGTCCCCTGAGAAGGGCTTGAGGTCCACCTAGGGTAGGCTGCAGAGAGCAGAAGACCTTTGTGAACAGGAGCTGGACTGACAATGAAAGTGAGGGACCTGGTAAGGGAGCCTCAGGGCGATGCCTCAACTCTAGACCTTGGTCTTTGGAGACAGGGCCTGGAGGCAAGAGCTAAAGCAGCAGGGGTGCCTGTCTCAGGGCAGAGGGGTGCTGTAGAGGGGAAGCTGGGGTGCGAGTGCTCACGTGGGTCAGTGGCTTCTCTTGCTTGCTTCTCTTTAAAACCTGCAGAGAACACAGCAGTTCTACCTGCAGAGCACATTTAGTGGCCTCATAAAGAGAACAGCACGGTCCTTCACTGGGCTTCTGGCTTCCCAAGCTGAGGGCGATGTTTCACCAGTGTGACCAAGTCCCTTGCAGTAATCAAGGGCAACCTCCGGGGCAAACATTATCACTCGTGAGCTTTAGAACAAGTCATTCAAAAATCCTCTTTTAACACCATGAAAGGGAAGAACAACTGGACTTAAGGAACATATGCTCTTGGGGAATCTTTTTTCTGTGTAAAATATCATTTATTTTGAAATCAGAAGGTAACTGACTTTATAGACTGTAAAGCACTATGACTAAATTACACAAAACCAAGTATTGGTGTGCTATTACACAAACACAATGATCAGCATTTTCCCCCTTGTACTGTATTTGAAAAGCCAGAGAAGAAAAGAGGATTATTTATTTATTTATTTATTTATTTTTTTGTGGGACCAGGGTTTGAACTCACGACCTTGCACTTGCCCAGCAGGCACTTGTGCCTTGGAGCTATCTCCCCAGCCCCAAAAGAGGATTTTTTAAAGTAAAAATTACAGAATTTATAGCTGGCAAACTTACAAGGAAGTATCTACAAGTAGCAAGTTTTAGGATATTACAAAAAAAATTTTGTGTTTAATTGTAGGTTGGGGCTCTTGCTTTTATCCAGAACAGAACCTGAGCATAGACAGAAATAAACATACTTAAGTAGCAAGTTTTAGGATATTACAAAAAAAATTTTGTGTTTAATTGTAGGTTGCTAGTTAAGTAAATACATAAAGATGGAAAAGAAACCATGTTTTCTTCCTGTTGATTTTATTCAGAAAACACTTCAGGCCAGAAAAAGGTCAAAGCAATGGGAAATCAAATGAGTGATTAAAAATAATCAAAACTTATTAGGACATTTATATACAAGATGCTCCCTGGACAATATACAAATTCATAATTTATTTTTCTCTCTGTGTGCTCTGACAAAAATAAAGCCTAAAAATAGAAACAGAAAACAATGCTGGGGTTGGGGAGATAGCCCCATGGCACAAGTGCCAGCCTGGCAAGTACAAGATCATGAATTTGAACCAAGCTCCCCCACCAAAATAAATAAATAAACAAATAAATAAAAATAAATAAGAAAACGTGGGATGTTCTATATCTATAGAATACTTAGCAACACAGGTAATAAGACATAAGGTCTATATAAAGGAAATCATGAATTGTCACTGAATTAAAGCTATGGCTGAATAAATAAATAAACCGTGTTCCTGGATAGGAAGGCCTTCCATCACCAAACCCAGCTTAATCAAAATTGATGGCTAAATATACAATTCTCAATGACATTGCAAATGTGGTTTTCTTTTTAGAATTGGAAAAGAGTGACATTAGATTTTATATGAAAGGATGCTTATGTTAGAGGACAAATTTTTGAAAAAAGAGAAGTAGCATTTCTAAAACGTAGAATATGCTATAAAGTTACAGCAAATCAATAATATTGGCACAAGAATAAATCACTAGCTCAGAAGAGCTAAAGAATGAATCAAGAGGTAGAACCAAGTACATAAATACTATTCGAAGTATATTTTGTGCATGCTTTCTATATATATACTGGGTTTTATTCTAGGCATGAAGAAATTAAGCATTGCTATTTAGAAGGCAAAATGATAGATTATAAATGGAACTGGCAGAACTGACCATTGAGAGAAAATAAAATTAAGCCTTTCTTATACATGCAAATGCATTCAATGTCAACATATAATTTTTAAAGCAATTGAAGACGTGACTGTTATGTGAATATAAATTGAATGCAAATCGAATATCTACAGTCTTGTATTTAGCTCATTAATGAGAGAGCCAGCAGATGGGAAAGCTGATTCAGGGAGCATTGGGGAACAGAGGTTTGATCCCGGTAGGCAGGCAGGCCAGAAAAGGCTTCCAGAGTCAGAGACAAAGTGGTTACTATCCGCCAGGGAAGAAAAATTGTGAGTTATTTTTTTCTGTTGGATAGAAATGCTTTGCATCTGTTGTCAGACGGAAGCATACAAGTTAACATGAAAAGTCACAGAGTTTGAGTTTTAATCAATAGGACACAGCAAGCAAAACATGGTGCCTATCTTAGGCCTTAGGACCATGTGATGTGAACAGTGTTTTGGTGGCCCCCTTGGTGTGTCTAGATGAATGGCCTGCTACTTTTGACCTTTTCAAAAAATAAACCTATAATCAAATATTAAAAAGAGAAGTTTTGTTACTTATATACATTAGCCACATTATGTATTTGTTTATTTTCCTCCCAGAACCAGGAGTTGAACTCAGGTCCTTGTGCTTGCCGTGCAAGCGCTTATTCTGCTGAGCTATCTCCCTAGCCCCTGATATTATATATTTTTTTATGTGGCCCAAAATAATTCTCCTTCGCTCAGAAGGATGAGGGCAGCCATGTGGTATGCTGATGGCTGACTATGTGTGATTCTATCTAGGAAGAAAATGAGAGCATAGAGTCCTTCCTTTTCTATACTTTCCAATTTTAGGTCATTTTTAAAAATTGGAGATAAGTTAAAGACTCAAGTTAGGCAATAGGACAATTTTTAAAATACCTGAAAGAAAATCTGAATGAAATATGTGTGTGCATATATATATATATATATCGGGAATGAGATCTTAAATTTAAGATTTTTTGATTTAACATTCAAAAAGTACAAAAGACTGACTATATAAAGCCCTTCATGTGGTATTAAAGTACCTGAAAGAAAATCAACAAAAAAGAAATAAATTAGGGAAAATCCTCCACTTGGAGGATGGGCCAGGAGTTAGCGCTCCTACAGGTTGATAAGAGATGAATACCGGGCAAAGGATATTTTTCAGAGACAATTCAGGGAGGAATGAAGATACTCAAATTTACCACAGACTGAGGAAATAGTAAATGAACATCACAGAGATTTTGACTGACCTGGACAGACCCAGACAGATGGAGTCTGTGAATTATTTATTATGTGAGAGAAACAAGGTACAGATAAGTCTAAAATGTGACCTTGTTTTTTCTCATGTTTGCATGTATTCAGATGTTTATATGTAATTACTATATATAGGTATGAAAAAAAGACAGAAAAATGGGCAGCCTGGGTCATCAACATGAATAGCAATGAGGAGGTGAAGGGAGCGAAAGAACCAAATAAAAAGGGAAATTCAAAAGGAAGACATTGCACCAAGAGAACCTTAGAGCAACCATGTCTAGGCAATTTATTTATTTATCTTACTATTAGTATTATTATTTTATATATTTAGGTCAAGGTCTACAGGGTCTCGCTACACAGATCAGACCCATAGTGATCCTTCTGTTTTCAGCCTCCCAAGCACTGGGATTATAGGCACGTGCCACCGTGCTCAATCTCAATCGCTGTCTCAGTATGCCCTGGGGTGGGGTCAGCATGGCATGCTGGGGATTGAACCTTGGTCCCCGCAGCCTGCCTAAGCAGGTGCTTTAGTCCACTGAGCTATCTGTCTGGCTCTGTCTAGGCATTTTTGAAAAGCACATTAGTGTCTGTGTCAGAACAAAAAAGTTTTAAAAAGGTTTTGACTCATGAGACAGAGAGAGATAGAGACAGACAGAGAGACAGAGAGATGGAGACTGAGAGAGATAGACAAAGAGAGATCTATATAAATATAATTAAAGGGTGGGTACTCCCAGGGGATGTGATTAGTGATTATTGCTGAGAGGAGCAGCACAAAAGCTATCTAGACTCAGCGAGAGATTGGGGACATCTGTGGCTGACACCTGCATGAAGCCCTTGCAGCTGTGACTTCAAAGCTTGGCAAACATTTTGATCTGCAGGCTGCCTTCCTCCTCAATAAGAACAGAGACCCAAGAAATGGACAGAACATGAATTTTTCCTTAAACAAAGATGTGGAAATCCTGGAGGGGATGGACCAGGAAAGCTCTGAAAGGGGGTGGGGAAGGCTGGGCTTCTAGTTGGCGAGGCTATGGAAAGGGCAGTGCAGTGGACCCTAAAATAAGCTCATCTATGACAGCGACTCTGCTTTGGCACCATGAGAATAACACAGTGGGGAGCTGGATGGGGAGCAAATTGGGGCAGTGGGTGTGGTGGGCTGGCACCCGTCCCTCTTCCGTCATGCTACAGCACCTAGGACAGATGGCATGGCCAGTTGGCAGTTGTTTGGGTAGAATGGCCTCGGTAAGGCCCCTGGCTCCATGAAGGGCAGCTCCTTGGTGCCTGTCGTGGTGCAGCTCAGCAGGCCCAGGCTGTGAGAAGGGAGGGTTGGTCCAATGGTTCAGAACCACAAAGTCAGTCTGTGCATCCTGGTTGGCTTGTTGGAAAGCACTGTTCTGAGGAAGAGTACTTTAGTCTGGACAGCCCTGTAAATTGTCCAGTCGGCCTCAACCTTCCAGTGTTCTTGCCTCAGCCTCCTAAGAAGCAGGGATTCTGAGTGTGAGTCACCACACCGAGTGAGCAAGGGGCTGCGCACGTCTGAGGACAGATCGATGGGTCAGGAAAGCGCTGAATGGACAGAGATGCAACAGGATGCGCAGCTGCTGAAATGAGCCGTAGTCTTGCTAGGACTGCAGAGCAAGGGAAAGGAGAAGGCCTTAGGCATGCAAGCATAACTGGCTTTCCCTGTGGTGGGGCTGAGCAGCCAGACCTCATGTCTGCTGAAGAGGGGTGCGAGCTGCCCTTACTGATGCCCGCGTGGCACTGAGCTCTTCTTGTAGGTGGTCCCGTCTTTTTCTCATGCACAGCTCCACAGGGCCACCATTACCACCTGTGCTAAGGATTTTGAACCAATGGGCCATGCACATTGAACCCCTTTTCGGGACCTGGCTCCGCAGATCACTCAGCCAGCAGCCAGCCCTTCGCTGTGAGGGGCGCAGGAGGAAGGAGTCCACCCTGGTTCCGCGGGTGTTGCACTGACAGCGTAGGAGCAGGTTGGTGAGGTACCCACACTGAGCATCGTGCACTGGGCTTCATAGAGAGTGCTCTCCGAGTCCTGTGTGCCAGCCCTGCCTCTGCCAGCCATGGTCTGTAGCGTTCTTTCAAGGATCTGGGGATTGTGTCTCTGGGGTGATGAGGTGAGCACAGTAAGTTGTGCACATTAAGAAGAGGGAGGGAGGGAGGGAAAGAGGGAGGGACAGAGAGAGAGAAAGACAGAGAGAGACAGAGAGGAAGGAGAGAGAGACTTCAGGTCCTGGACAGAGAGTAGTACTCAAGTTCAAAAAAGGCAGAGGTGTCCCTCCCGGCCGTTTCCCTACAAGGCAAGACGGGCTGCGCCGAGCAGCAGCTTTTCCTGCAAGCTCTGAGTGCCTTGAAGGGAAGCAGGCCAGTTTCTTCACGCAACTTGGCTGAGCAGCTCTGATCCATGCCTTTCTTTCTCTTGGTTTTTTAGCTGCTGCCACAGGAGCTAAAGATGGCTTGTGGGCGCCGAGTCAGCAAAGTGCCCACATGTGGCCTGGGTGTCTCTGCCTGTCTGTCCTCAGGTGTGGAGAGAGGGCTCTGAATAAGCTCTTCTGCCCTGTGCCCTGCAGACCCTGTGCACCTGCACAGCCAGGGCCTGTCAGAGCCCCCGAGGGAGCTCCATAACACTTCCGTTTTTTTTCCATTGAAAGACAGAATCCTCATTTTCTTGTGGAGCTTCCTTAAAATCACACAGCTTTTCTGATTTAAAAAAGCAACACAAAGTATCTGTGGACTGTTTAAATAGTTAGAAAAGTATATCAAATAGAAAACCCTAAAATTTCGGTCATCTCTTCCAGAGAGAACGTTTCTCCAGGATGCTTGGCGCATATGTTGCTGCTGTTTTCTGATCGCCATTTTCATTGCCTTCCTCCATTTGCTGGGCGTCTGCTGCCTGCCAAGCGTCATGCTGGGCTAAAACACTCAATGATGAAGAGCAATTTTTACCCTAATGAAGTGTATACCAAGTATTATTTAAAAAACATGTTTATCATACTAAAAATATAATGAATGTCCTATTTTCTATGACATCTGTTGCCTGGGGCACAGATACCTTGAAGGCCTCAGGGCTTCTCTGCAGGTGCGTCTGTGTGGCTCCTTCCTCTCACCTGGTCTTGAGGGTCCCATTCTTGACCACTCCTGGTTCCTGAGCCCAGGGATTCAGGCACTTGTTTCTGTCCCATATGTTGCAGTCCAAATGCATTGAGCACCTTGCGTAAGCGTCCCCCGAGATGGGGCTGGCCAGTGCCCTATTGCCACTGATGGATTCACAAGGCTTGTTTTCTTGGTGCTCATTGCTTCTTTCGATGTGAGGTGGATCTTGGGCAACCATGTGACTTAGCCAGCTGGCTCAAACATCACTGGTGCCTGAAGTCCCCAGATCACATGGAGTTCTGGGCTGTGGAATGTTAAGGCTGAGGAGAGAACCTCTCAAGTAGGGAGGGGTGTGTGTGACAGCAGAGATGGGCCTGAGGGCTATGGCTGCCTGGAGAGCTGCCTTGCTGATATCCAAGGCTATGGGAAGAGTCAGGGTTCTGACTTCATGGGCCCAGGTATGTGCCGTGGTGCCTGTGTCTTTTGGGCTATTCCAGATGTTGCACTGCTAACGAGCTCCATGTTGGCCTGCTTCAGGAAGGAGCAGGGCTGTTTGTTCCTTGCTGACCTCACAAGCAGGTCACTGCCCTTGGAAAGGAGCTTGGCAGTGCCCCAGAGTGTGGGCTGGGGGCCTTCTCAGGGCCTCAGTGGCGGACTTCCCATTAGTGGGGGCTCTGTAGTCTCTTGCGCCCTGCTCACCTGTTCTTAGCTCAGAGGAACAGCCTATTGCCCAGCCTGTGCTTTCACTTTGAGCTTCACAGACTCCCTCTCTGGTCCCACTTGGATGCAGAAGGGAGGAGCCCACGCAAATCTCACTGCAGGACCCAGGATCTCTGTTAGAAAGACCCACCCTTGCAAGGTCCAGCCCTAACTCAGTTTGTTGCTAGCAAAAAGGGAGCTTTGTTTTTCTACTTCGTGAAGGGACTGGGAAAACTTTTAATTAGGCTAATCTTTAGATCAAAATAATGTCACTAAGAAGATAACACAGAAGGGCTGGGTTCTGGCTAGGGAAAAATACCAGAGGCCTTCAGTGTCTCCAGTATGTTACTGAGTACACACAGTTGTGTGGAGCATAGGAAAGACCCACATGTAGAAAAGGTGGCATGATGGTTGGGGAGATGGGAGCTATGCCATGCTGTAGAGCATGTGGGGCACCCAGCCCTGTGGAGAGCAGGGTGGGCCAAGGCCTGCTTCAGAGTGAGGGGCCTTGAGGCAGAGGGTGTGGCACAGAGTGGAAAGAGTGAGGAGCACTGTCTTCTCCCATGAAACTGCCAGGCCACTAAGAAAGATGAGTTTGAGTAAGAAACAAGGTGCCTTGTGTGGCAGCACAGTCAGAGAGCCTGAGACTAGGCCAGGGCTGCAGGACTGGTGGCCACGAGCTTCTGCCCAGTCCCTACTAGGAAGAAAAGCAGCAGCTTCCTTGGTGCTCTGGTGAGCTTGACCTTTGCCAGGCCACCAAGCTGCAGCAGGAGGAGCCGGCCTAAGCTCACGGCCTGGAGCAGGCCCCACGTAATGCAGGTTGAGATGCCACTGCCCAGGGGATGTGGGCTGATTATCCCCATGGTAGCCGTGTCCCACATGCAGGTGAGAGATGACGCTGTGACTGCTGACTCTGGAGGAGTGAAGGTATGCGGCATTCCTGCCACTGCGGAAGACACGCACCAGGCTTCCTTAACCCTTGGAGGCACCCTCCAGAGGGAAGTGTGGGGTGTGTGCAGAGGTGAGGTACTGTGCACTTCTGAGAGGTGAGCCCCTGAAAACCCACTAGCTTTGCTGGGCTGCATGAGGACTGTCTTTGTGGGTATAAAAGCAGAAGAGGAATTCTTCTGGAGGAAGCAGAGCACCACGAGTTTCATGAGGCCTTCTGCAGTCATAGTGATGGTTGTGTTGTGACTGCTTTAGGCACTGTTGGTGTGGCTTTGAGGCTTGCAGTCCCTCCTTTGGGCACTGTGGGTGAGATAGTCAGGTTAGGAGTTTGGGCTCTATCCTCTCCAAAGGTTGGGAGAAGCTGGTGAAGTTGTTGTTAGCTGCTCCTCTGATGAAACAGATGATCCTTGTTTTTTTTTTTTTTTGAGACAGGGTCTCATTCTGTAGCTCAGCTGGCCTTGAGCTCACTCTGTAGCCCACAGACTGGTCTCAAATTCACAGCAATCCTCCTACCTCAGCTTCCCGAGTCCTGGGATGACAGGTGCACACCACCATGCTTGGCTATCCAATTCTTAAAATTTATTCTTAACGAGCACCACAATTACACATGTCTATGGGGTATAGCGTGATGATTTGCTAAATGATTATGGTGTTTAATGGTCACATTAATGTACTAAGCATGTTTTTGTGTTGGGTGTCTTCAAATCACTGGTGTGCTTCACTTTGCAACCATGATTTTGAAAACATTTTAAGTCACATATAAATTTTCCAGCTGAAATTCAGCATTGCACTAACTCAAAATTAGCATCGTTTTACCTGATGCTTTCAGGCAAGAAAACTAAGGATCCAAATTTCCTTCCATATCCATTCTTACTTTCAAAGAACTGAGAACTGAGAATCTGGTTTTGCAAAACCAAAATACTCTTCGTAATGACAAAATGAACATCAAACCTTCTTCAATGCCATGTTTGTGGGGCCAACAAAGGGAGCCAGGTCTGTTCTCTGGTTCTTGGCCTTGCTCTGCCCCTCTATTGAGCAGGAGTTGCTACTGGTGCGAGGGAGACATGGACTTGTGCTTTCATGGTCACAGTGAGCCAGAATCCCTTTTAGACAAAACCTGATCACACGGTCTGCAGACCTGCTGTTGGTGTCAAATGTCACTTGAGGGTGCCAAATATCCGTGGAGGAGCTGTGTTGAGAGGAGCTGTCCACAGACGCTGTGCACACATGTCCTGCTGCACACTGCTGGTTGAGAGCAGCATCTGTATGTGCCCACTGGCAGGCACACAGGGTCCCTTGAGGAGCAGGCCACAGTGCAGGGGTTCTGTCACCTGTGACCATCCTGGGGACATTCTTCAGAAAGACAAATTGATAGTCAGCAAGTCAAACATCCTTTTTTAGTTTGTATTTTTAAAAGAGAATAATAGTAAAAAAATTAGAAATGATACATAATTTGACTAAACAAAATAGAAATTCAGCAATGGTTGCTATATTGCATTTTATTGCCTTCAAATTAGCTCTTCAGATTACTGGATAAAAGCATACAAAATCTGTCAAAAAAGTTATAAAAATTTAAAAGGAGAGAAAGAATATTTTAAGCATTAACTACTCCTTTCAATAGGCCAGCAGAAATCAGCAATACAGTTACCCAGACTATCCCATATATCTACATAATATATATTTCTCTTTCACCTTTCTCTCTTTCACCTTTCTCTCTCTCTTTCTTTCTTTCCCTTAGAATACATTCTTTCCTTACAAGGTAAGCTATTTACCTTTCAGATTTTACTTATATTTTTATAAGATTGTTACACTAGCGAGACAACGCAGTGTTTGCACACGTGGGTCAGATTTATTTCACTTATGAGTATGGTCTTTACAGAGTTAATTGATCTCTTCCCCTCTCCTGTCTGGAGTGGAAGCTAATCGGTAGCTGACCCTTCCTTGTTAACTTGTACAATTTCCTTTGAAATGAACAAAGCCCTGCTTCTAAAGAAAATTAACTTCCTTTTACTCTTAAGAAAAACTATACCTATCCAGCACCAGTCCACTATGTGAGACCTCCAGCCTGCCACAAGCACAGCCTATACAGGAACTAGGCCTACCATGTGAGTCAGATCTCTGGCTGCCACAAGCACAGCCTATCACACCAGGCTCGCTGTGTGATACCTCCTGGGGCCCGCCACAATCGCAGCCTATCCAGCACCAGGTCGAGCATGTGAGTCAGACCTCCAGCCCAATGCAAGCTTAGCCTATCCAGCAGCCAGGCATGCCAGGTGACTGAGACCTCCCTCCCCTGGCATACAAGCAGCTCAGTCAACCCAGCAGCCTGGACTGAATGACTAACCCATGGGCATGCAGGCCTGCACCAAAGTTCACCACTATACAGAATGATACAGACAAGGAGCAAAATGTAATCTCAGGTCCCAAGGCTGCCTGTAACAGATACAAGAGACACAATCATACAAGAAAAATGGGAATCGTGCAGATGAAATCTCTGAATCGATAGCTTCTGGGGTAGACAGACATGTGCAGAAACATATAGAGCAACTCAGATCAGAGATAACATCTGAAGTAAACAAAGAAATGCATGAATTAATAGATTCTGAAGTGGAAAAACAGCTGCAGAAATGTATAGAGGAATCCAGAGCAGAAATAACCTCTGAAGTTAAAAAAGACATCTCTAAATTAATAGCATCTAAAGTAGGGGAACAACTACAGAGAGGTAAAGAGGAAAACAGAGGAGAAATAATCTCTGAACTAGGAAAAAACAAAAAAGCAGAGGTAACAATCTTGTTTGCAGACACTCTAAACTTCAAACCAAGATTGGTCAAATGAAGTAAGGAAGGCCAATACATACTAGTTAGGGCAAAAATTCAAGACAAAGAGGTAACACTCATAAATATGTATGTACCCAACATGGGAATACCAAGTTATATAAAATGAACCTTAATGGACATGTAAAATCTCATATCCAATACCACAATCTTAACAGGAGACCTTAACATCCCTTTATCCCAAAAAAGGTAGGTCAACCAGACAAAAAATTAGTAAAGAAGTAGCAGACCTCAACCAGAACCTGGAAGACCTGGACTTAACGGACATACACAGTGTCCCACCCAACCACTTATGAATACACACTTTTTTAGTTGCACACGGGACATTTTCTAAAATAGACCACAGGGCCCGGCAGGATGGCTCAGTGGTCTAAAGCGCCTGCTTGGGAAAGCTTGGGCGGCTTCAGGGACAGCGGTTTGATCCCCGGCACCACATGCTGCGCCAGCCCTGCCCTTGGGGAGGGCTGAGCCAGCCATAAACATGAGTGAATAAACAAACAAAGGTTCTGAGATAAGAGAAAAATAAATACATAAAATAAAAAATTCTTAAAAAATAAAATAAAATAGACCACATATTAATCCATAGATCATGCTTAAGATTACGAAGGAAAACATAAATCATCCCATGTGTACTATCTGATCACAGTGCAATGAAATTGGAAATACATGAGAAAAGAAACAAGAAGAACCCTAGAAATACATGAAAATGAAATAACACCTTTCTCACCAACCAGTGGGTTACAGAGGAAATTAAATAATATCTACAATTTAATGAAAATTCAAACACAACTTAGCGGAATTCATGGGATGCAATGAAAGCAGTTCTTAGAGCAGTGGTTCTCAAACTTTGTAATACTGTGACCCCCTCAATATAGCTCCTCATGTTGCAGTGACCCCAAACCAAAAAATAATTTTGGCAGCTACTTTAAAATTGTAATTTTGCTACAGGTATGATTCAGAATGGCTTTAGGTGATCCCTGTGTTGTGGTCGTTTGACCCCTGCCAGGGTCATGACCCACAGGTTGAGAACTGCTGCACTACATCAATAGAGCCAAAACCAAAAATCACATGATCATCTCAATTGATGCAGAAAAGGCCTTTGACAAAGTCCAACACTCATTCATGTTCAAAGTCCTACAGAAAATTAGAATAGAAGGCCTCTACCTCAACCTGATAAAAGCCATCTACGACAATCCAACAGCTAGCATAATTCTAAATGGGGAAAAACTGAAGTGTTTTAGTTTCAAATCTGGTACAAGACAAGGATGTTCCCTATCAGCATTTCTATTCAGTATAGTTCTAGAATCATTAGCTATAACCATTAGACAAGAAAGAAAAATAAAAAGAATAAGAATAGGTAAAGAAGAAGAGGAACTATCACTATTTACAGGTGACATGATAATCTAATTGGAAGACCCCAAAAACTTCGCCAAGAAGCTACTAGAACTAATACACAAATTCAGTAGCATAGCAGGTTATAAAGTCAGCACACAAAAGTAAATAGCATCCTTCTACACAGATTACAAACACACTGAGAGAGAAATTAGAGAAACAGTCTCTTTTATGATAGCACTAAAGAAAATGAAATAGTTAGGCATTAACCTAAGGAAGTAAAAGACTTTTTCAATGAAAACTACAGTACTCTGCAAAGAGAGATCCTAGAGGATTTGAGAAAATGGAAAGATATTCCCTGCTTCTGGATAGGAAGAACCAATATGGTTAAGATGGCCACACTCCCTAAATTATTATACAGATTTAATGCAATTCTTATCACAATACCATCACCATAACTCACAGACCTGGAGAGATCATTCCTAAAATTTATTTGGAACCACAACAACAACAACAAAAAGACCCAGAATTGCAAAGACAATTGTGGGCAACAAAAGTAAGGCAGGAGGCATTACAATTCCTGATCTAAAGTTATACTACAAAGCTACAGTAATAATGTCAGCTTGGTATTGGCAAAAGAATAGACCTGAAGATCACTGGAATGGATTAGAAGATGCAGAAGCAAATACAAACACACTCAGCCACCTTATTTTTGACAAATGGGCCAAACATTTTTAGTGGAAGAAAGATAGCCTCTTTAACAAATGGTGCTGGAAAACTGGCTCTCTACATGCAGAAAACTGAAACTTGACCCTCGTCTATTACCATGCACTAAACTAAAGTCGAAATGGATTAAAGATCTAAATATTAAAAGAGAAACATTAAATCTCCTGGAAGACAAAGTTTGAAGAAATCTTGAAGACATCGGAGTAGGCAAAAAGTACATGGACAGAAATTAAAATGCACGTTTACCGCTTGAAAGAATCAACAAATGGGACCTCCTCCAGCTAAGAAGTTTTTGCACGTCAAAAGAAATTACCAAAAGAGTGAAAAGACAACCCACAAATTTTGAAAAGATTTTAACTAATAAATATCTAGACAAAGTCTTCTATCTAGAATTTACAAAAACTAAAAACCATTAACATCCCAAAATTCAAAGATCCAATCCAGACATTGACATCTGAGATGAACACACACTTCTCAGAGAAAGAAATGCAGCAATCCTACAAATACATGAAGAAATGCTCCACATCGCTAGCCATCTGTGAAACGCAAATTAAAACAACACTTAGATACCATCTCACACCAGAAAGAATGGCTATCAAAGAAATCAGCCAGCAACAAATGTTGGAGAGGCTGTGGGCAAAAAGGAACCCTTCTCCACTACTGGTGGGAATGCAGATTGGTGCAACCATTATGGAAAGCAGTGTGGAGAATCCTTAAAAAAATAGAACTGGAAATCCTATTCAGTCCAGCTATCCCCCTACTGGGAATTTTCTCAGAAGAACTGAAGACATCATACCATAGCGATATTTGTGCACCTGTGTTTATAGCAGCCCAATTTGTAATAGCCAAATCTTGGAAACAACCAAAATGCCCATCATCTGAAGAATTGTTGAAAAAGATGTGGTATTTTCATAAAATCGAATATTGCTCAGCTATAAAGAATGATAAACTGGAAGACTTCATATATAAATGGATGTACATTGAACATATAGTCACAAGTGAAACAAACCAGACCTACATGTGTAAATATCATATAGTGTCCCTAGTGTAAGAACTCTAAAGAAGAAATAAAACCTTAAGGGCATAACACAGCTAAACGTGTTATGGACTAAACAATGACATGACTGGAAGCAGAAAAGAGAAGAAGCATAGCTGGAACAAAACCATGCACACAGGATGAATCAGATATTGGTCCTAAGAACCTTTAAAAGATTTTTCATGCTTGGGATGCCTGTCATCCTGGTCTTTTAGAGGTGTAACCAAAAAAAGGGGGAGGGTTGATTGTGAATAGGCTTAAATGAACAACCTCCAACATTTCCAGGTTCACTGGTAGCCCAGTGCAAATAAAGAACATTGGACTGTGTATACAGCTATTTCCTCTCAGCTCAAAGAGAAGAATTTTTTCTTTTCTTTTTCTCTTTCATTACCAATATCCATCAGAAAAGTCTTCATGTCTACACACTATGCTCTGTATAACTATTATGAAGACAACACTATTCAATGTGTCAGTTATTGAGAATGTACTACTAACGTGTTTTGAAACTATTTTATTGTTATTTCTTAATAAAAATTATACAAGAAAAAAAAAGAAGAAAAAATAAGGAATTGTAATGCCTCCTGCCTTATCTTTTTTGCCCAGAATTGTCTTTGCACTTCTGGGTCTTTTTTGGTTCCAAATAAATTTTAGGAATAATTTCTCCAGGTCTGTGAGGTATGTTGATGATATTGTGATAAGAACTGCATTAAATATGTATAACAATTTAGGGAGTATGGCCTTCTTCACAATGTTCGTTCTTCTTATCCAGGAGCAGGGAATATCTTTCCATTTTCTGAAATACTCTAGGATCTCTGTTTTCAGAGTACTGTAATTTTCACTGAAAAGCTCTTTTACTTCTTCGGTTAGGTTAATTTCTAAGTATTTCATTTTCTTCAGTGCTATTATAAAAGTTATTGTTTCTCTAATTTCTCTCTCAGTATGTTTGTTATCTGTATAGAGGAATGCCACTGACTTTTGTGTGTTGTCATTGTAACTTGCTATGCTGTTGAATTTGTGGATTAATTCTAGTAGCTTGTTGGCAGAGTTTTTGGAGTCTCCCAAATAAATTATCATGTCATCTGCAAATAATGATAATTAACTTCTTCTTTACCTAATTTTATTCCTTTTATTTCTCTCTCTCTCATCTAATGGCTGTAGCTAATGATTCCATAACTATATTGAATGGGAGTGGTGACAGAGGACATCCTTGTCTTGTACCAGATTTGAGAGTAAAATGCTTCAGATTTTCCCCATTTAAAATTGTGTTACCTGTTGAATTGTCATAGATGTCTTTAATCAGATTGAGGTAGAGGCCCTCTATTCCAAATTTTTGCAGGAATTTGAACATGAATGAGTGTTGGACTTCGTCAAAAGCCTTTTCTGTACCAGCTGAAACAATTATGTGTTTTTTGGCTTTGGCTCTATTGATATAGTGTATCACATTTATAGATTTGTGTATATTGAACCATACTTGCAACCCTTGGATGAATCCTACCTGGTCATGGTGTATAAACTTCTTCATGATTTGTTGTATTCTAGTGGTGAGGATTTTATTGAGAATTTTTGCATCAGTGTTGATGAGAGAAATTGGCCTGTAGTTCTCTTTTTTAGTTGTGTCTCTTTCTGGTTTTGGTATCAGTGTAATACTTGCTTCTAGGAATGATTTTGGGAGGATTGCTTCCTTTTCAATTTCATTGAAGAGTTTGAGAAGTATTTGGCTTACGTCTTTGACAAATTTCTTGTAGAACTCAGTGGTGAATCCATCAGATCCTGGAATTTTCTTTGTCGGTAGGCTTTTTACTACATTTTGTATTTCACTGACTGTTATTGGGTTGTCGAGAGCTCTGATAGCTTCTTGATTCAGTTTTGGTAATTTGTACTTCTCTAGGAATCTGTCCATTTCTTCTGGGTCTTCAATTCTGTGTGAGTAAAGATCCTCAAAGTAGTTATTTATGATCTTCTGAATCTCTGCTGGATTTGTAATAATTTCACCTTTTTTGTTCCTTATTGCTTGAATTTGAATCCTTTTTTCCCTCTTTTTCATGAGTTTAGCTAGGGGCTTATCAATTTTATTTAGTCATTCAAAGAACCAGCTTTTTGATTCATTAATTCTTTGTATTGTTTTTTATTACTTTTAATAAGAAATTACAATGTGACAGTTAGAAAACATGTTAGTAAAACACTCACAACAATTGATACAATGCATATTGTTGTCCTCATAGTGATATCTGTGCACCTATGTTCATAGCAGCGCATTTTGTGATAGCCAAATCCTGATAACAACCAAAATGCCCATCATCTGAAGAATGGTTAAAAAGATGTGGTATTTTCATAAAATGGAATATTACTCAGCTATAAGAAATGATAAACTATAAGACTTCATATATAAATGGATATGTCTTGAACATATACTCATAAGTGAAATAAACCAGATGTACATATGCAAATATCATACAGTCTCCCTAGTGTAAGTATTCAAAAGAAGAACTAACTAACTAACTAACTAACTAAATAAATAAATAAATTTTGAGCGATACCAGGAATCAATCTCAGGACCTTTCATTTTCTGTATTCTCAATCCCCATAATTTATTTTTAGAAGAGTGACTTAAATATAAAATGCATTTGGAAGAGTTAAAACTTAATGTTTATTGAAAGTGTTAATGTTTAATTGTTTGATCAGTCTTACATACCTATTTCTGTTGATCTAAACTGATTTGATGATGAAAAAATTTAATTCAACCATTGTTAAATTTTTCTTGTTTTGAAATTCTATATTATATGTACTCTTACTTGTTACTGATTTTTCTATCTCTGATTTTGTTATTTTTACTGTTTTAAATAAAATTAAATCTATAAAAAAGAGAAAAACTATACATTTCATAAGTTGAATCTGTAAAAAAAGGGATTTAAAAAATTTTTTTCTGTTCTGAGTGACAATAGTATTGAATGGAGAAGAAAGAGATAACAGTGTAAAGATTCCCTGCAAAGCTCACATCAAAAGCTTTCTACCCTAGGATCTTCTACCCTGTGTGACAACACAGTAAGCCCATAGCAGAAAGGTGCATGTTACCACCTACTCCTGAAGACTTTGCTTAGGAGAACCTTCCTTTGTTCCTAGTGTGCAATTATCCTGTTAGCTGAAGTTTTCCTTAGGCTTTCCTAGGAAGCAGCAGTTTCTTATTTAATGTTTATTCTCAAGGATTGGTTTGTAGTGTTTCCTAAGCTACAGTCCCTGCACACCTCATGATTTGACATGCCTATCTTTATAGCGCAGGCACTGCGTTGGTGTCTGGGGACCTGATTTCCCATAAGTAGCTCTCATACCTTGATATATTCAGAGGAGCACCTAGCCAATGCTCTACAAGATCTGAGCCACCAATGTATCATGCACTAGTTGGTGAAGTCACAAAGCTTTGGAAGGGAACACAGGTAGAAAACGCAATGACACAGGTACCCTGTTTTGTCACCAAGTGCTAATACCCAGCCCAAGAAGCTAGCCTGACCACCACATGCTTTAGGTGCTGGGGTTTATGCAAATGCTATTTTTTCAGTCGGGAGCATCTAATGACTCCTTGAATGCTTATGTTTAGAGTGGCTGCATCTGGCTCTCATTTTGGGAGAAGCTTTCAGCCCTTTTCCGAGCAGGCTTTTGCTACAGCTTTATCTATTGTCAGTATAGGATCACAAGGCCCACCACTGATGACTGAGCAACTTCTGTGTCTTAGGGAAGACAGAAGGATTTAAAGTATTGTATTTAGCCTCTGCTGCAGGCATTAGAGGTACACATTATGATCTCTATTCTAGAGGTGAGAACACGGGAGATTTTATAAAGGTTAGGCTATCTGTTACCAGATATCGCCTGGGAAACAGTAGAGCTAGAACTTGAACCACATCCCAGAGTCCCCACTGCCCAATAGTAGCATCCAAGGCAGCATCAGGACGGTGTCAGAGACCCTCTCCCAGGTTACCTCAAGGCCCTTCAGTGGTGAGATGCAGCGGAGACTGCATAAGGACCAGGTATGCATTCCTGTGATGCTCATTAATGTAAGGCTGTCATATTTGCTCTTCTAAAAGTGACTTCTAGAAAAGCTGAATATGCTACCCGAGGAAGCCCACAGCAAACTCTGCAAAGGAAGGTGGCATTTGTGTGAATGTTTCTGAAATCTGAGCAAACATTAAATGCCCTAAATTCTCCTAATGATGCAATATTACTCAAAACAGAGCACAGAGGGAGCAATTTGCGCTGGGATAGTCAAAGCACACTGGGGTGAGCATAGAAAGTTAGTGGCGTTCCTCTTTCAAAGGCTGGGCTGGAAATTAATTTCACCAAACATTACAGTTTGGCCAGATGCTGGGAATTTCACATTTACTGAGAAATAAGCTTGATGGACATACTTTAAATTGACAATAGTCCATGCCCTTTTATGAGCATTTCTTTTTCCTGTTGTTTGTCACTTGACATTGGCTACTTTCTACGTAATTCAGTTTGCTTTCTAAAACACCTGAACTTTGTCTTGCAATAGAAGAAAATATTCTGGGAAAAATACCTTGTAAATGTGTATGTATATGCATTAATATGACTGCTTAAAGGACTATGCATAAAGCTACTAACTTTAGTGGGCTTTGTCTCAGAGTGGTGTAATTTATGTCATCTACTGTTTGCTTATTAGTATTTTCTGATTTTCTACAATGAATTTTGGTTAACTTAAATACAAAGCAAACTCACTCCATGGAATTTGGGACTAATCAGATAATAGGGAAACAATGGATTGGAGAGAGAGATGGGAGCTAAGGGAGAGCAAAGGTGTGTTTGACCTCAAAGCTAGATTTGTGGCTGTTATGGTTTATGTCTAGTTGTCCCCCCAAAGCCTCATGTAGTCATTGGGAAGAGATTTCTAGAATTTGAGACT
The DNA here is from genome assembly GCA_004027025.1 of Myocastor coypus. NCBI lineage: Eukaryota > Metazoa > Chordata > Mammalia > Rodentia > Myocastoridae > Myocastor > Myocastor coypus. Next base: position 11,010 of record PVJA010008485.1, on the reverse strand, counting down.
TCATCCATGATCCCTGGGACTATGGATTTTAGTACTGATGGGATTATGGGTTGAAGTACTTCTGGGATTATGGGTGTAGCCTAAGGCGGGGGCTAAGGTGGAGAGCCTGGATGTAATATAAAGAGAGACAGAGAGACAGACTGGAGTTGTTGCTGCTGCTCTGCTGCCCTGATTGGTTGGCTGCCTCTGCCACTATTTTGTTGCTGTTCTTCCGCTGTGAACTGGATACTCCCCACCCTGTTCCACTCAGCCTTGGGCCAGCTGAATATGGACTGAAACCTCCACAAACTGTGAGCTAAATAAACCTTTCCTTCCTTCATTTTGAGTGTCGGGTATTTGTCCCAGCAACAAGCAAAAAGTAACTAATACAGTGGCCCCTCTGAAACCAGCAGACCTAGGCAGAGGGGCTAGAACTGCTTCTTGGCCCTGGGTGGAAGGCACTCACACCCCTTTTCCACTTTCTGCCCTCTGCTGGGAGAGACACAGGACTCTGCTGACAATGCCCTCTTCTGCCTGTGTAGGCTGAGAATCCCATGCTTGTTTCGCTGAGCTGGACACTGAGAACACAGAGGACTTTGCCAGTGGTCCTGAGGGCAATGTCTGGGAACAGCCCCAGTGAGAGACTTCTGGGAAAGATCGTTCTCTTGATAAAGAGATGGGCAGAAAATATTTGCTTGTTCTTGGCCTTTGGATATAACTGTGGTGTTGCAATTTCCTCCAAGCACGACAGGACAGGCCTGACATCAGGTGTCAGTGAACTGAGACAGAGTCCAGAATTATTAAAAGTAGACCTTGACTCTGTCCTTGGACCCCTACTCTTGGATATCTTGCCTATGAACTTATTGTTTAAAATACTTCTGGCTGTGCACTATCACATAACCCTTTCTTCCTCTTTCTCCTGCAGTACGAAGGCAGGGGCCCCCACTATGTCCATGCCCACGACTGCATGGCCAGGCAGCTGCGTCACTCGCTTTACCTTCCCAGAATCTCCTGATGCTCAAGATGAGTGCTGTGCTAAGACATAGGACAGCGCAGGGTACGAGGTTTGTCTCAGCTCTGCCAGATAGGACACATTTGGATGAAGCTGCTCAAAGATTTCCCCTCTGCAAGCATTCAAATTACTTGGAACTTTAGATATCATGATGGGCCCAGCCCAAGGCCATAATAGAGTTTTCAGGAAACCAGAATTTTAACCTTTTTAACATAATAAGAAGATTTTTAACTTCCTCCATCATTACATCCCAAGGTTTCAAGGTCACACCTGTACAACAGGTTATGGGTAGATTTTTATCCATTATTAATTTGAGGAATATACAATGATGCAAAGTGACCATTGGTATGGTTACACTTTATGCTAGGTGCATCTTATCAATCACAGCAGCAGAGGAGTAAGGGGCCCACTGTGCACCCAGTCTTTGCACAAGGACTTGATGATCATCATTTTGTTTAATTAAGACCGTGACATAAATTATGAATATAAAATGATTCTTACTGTTTTTTAAAGCTTGAAGCTTAAGCAAGTAGCTTAATAGAGCCTGACAAAGCTGGGGTTTGAATCCAGCACGTACTCCCCTGCAGTGTGTGTGGCCCACGGAGTAACTTGTTCTGGGCAGGAGGAGTCTTTCTCACATGGGTATCCAGTTATGTATGCTCTGTCCCCATTGTTGCTGCATAGAAAGACATCTCTTATTAATTGATCAGTTCCTTGCTTCTCTAACTTCTGCTCTATGTGTCCTGAATGACCCTCAGTTTTGACACTTTCCTCTTTCCTTCTTAAGCCCAGCTGCCTCCAGAGCCTAGTCCATTCCCCTCTGGTCTCCTGTCATGGGCGAGTATGAGGGATCAGCCCAGTGGCTCTGTCTGTGGCTGGGACCTGTGTCTGCCCAGTGGGGCTTTGGTTTTGGAAAGCCCCTTGTTCTATGCAGCAATGTTTCATTTTTTGCTCTTAGCTTTATCACCATGAAGGTGATGTCTGGCTCCTGTCTCTGCAATTTGTTTGGAGCTCAGCTGGGAAGAGTGTAGGAACTGCTGCTACTGCTGTAACAAGCCATCCTAAGTGGAGTGGCTTTAAAAACATCTAAGTGTGTTGTCTTATGATTCTAGAGCTCATAATCCAAAGTGAGGCTCATGAGGCTAAAGTTAGGTGCTTTTTAGCCGTGTCCCTTCCAGGGGCCTGGTGGGAGAGGTATGCTTTTCCATGTTTTTTTTTTTTCTTTTCTTTTTTCTCCAGCTTTCTGAGGTTACTGACATCTCTTGGCTCATGGCTTTGTTCTTTACTTCTGAGTCAATCATTGTGACCTCTTGAATTCGCCATGACTCTGAGTTTCTGCCAGTTTTTAAAGATGCCCACTTGACTCTCCCAGGCCAATCCACTCATCTCAAGATCCCATCCTTTTTCAGTAATTGGGAGGTTGAGGCAAGAGGATCACAGTGAGTTCAATGCCGGCCTGAACTGCATAGTGCAACCCTGTCTCAAACACACACACACACACACACACACACACACACACACACACACTCAGTTCCATTCTTAACAAAATACTTTTTCTGTGTTAGGTAAAATATTTGTGGTTTCTAGAAACTGGAATGTAGATGTCCTCTTTGAGGAGCAGGACTCTGTGTATTCCTGGGGTCTTGCTGATAACTGCTTCTGGTTAGTCACTGTTACTGTTGCTATTACAGGATACTCAGGTTGTGTGAGTTTGCAGAGGTTTGTTTATTACAGCTCTGGTGGCTGGGGCTGAGCTCATGCTCATAGTAAACCGCTCTTATGATGAGGGGCCCCTCTATAGTAATGGCCTGGGCATAGGTTCCTACCAGAGGAACTAGGGTGGGTGCATCCAGCCATAGTGCTTCAACTGCATGATTGGTATTTTCTAGAATGCCACTAATAAGCAGACTTGTAGACAATCAGTTTATGCTAGGTTCATGTGTTTTGTAAAAAATATATATTCAGAGGCAACCCAGCATGAGCTAGGCCTGAGGCTGTCTTGCCACTGGTCCTGCTTGTATTGTACAGCTGATGTCTTCCCTGCTATGGCATTAGGTCACATTCTATGCACTGAAGATACAGAAACTCTCAAGGACTCAGGAAGGCCTTTGGGTAGAGTTGCCACCCTGTGTGCTATGAGGCAGGAAGTGGTTTTCTTCATCTCGCTTCTTCCTCTAGGTGCTGAGGTGGGAGTGGTATATGTTCCTCACACTCCTCTGCCTGGGTTGTCATATTGTGATCCATGAATTCAGTGTTTCTACTCCTGAGGAGTCAGATGAGTCAGGCTGCTCACCAGGTAAAGTCCCACCTGGAAGGTTGAAGCTGTGGCCAGCACCTTGGAGTAATAGCTCTGTCCTAAAAACAGGGAAGTGACAGCCTAAGAAGGTGGAGAGAGGACTTTAAGTAGCAGCAGGGGTCAGGGCTGCACCAAGTCTTGTCACCAGGCTAGAGCAAGCCAGGAGGAATGGGTCACTAGAAAGAGCTGTCTACACAGGATACAGGAGAGCTGTGAGGACAGCAGTGCAAGGATGGTGGCCAAAGTGAGGAGGCAGGAAGGTGCTTGGAAGTGGAAACGTGGGCAGAGGTGTGAGACGCTGTTAACTGGGGAGCCGAGACTGTGATCCCGTGTGACTCTAGACCTGGCTGTGAACAAAACTGGTCATGGTTGGTCCATGTACTTTAGAGATGCAAAAAAAAAAACCCCACAGGGCTGGACGGGTGTTGGGGAGCAAAGACCTGGAGCAAAGGGGCCTGATGGCTACGTCCAGTTGTTCACATGTGGTGTGTTCACATGAGGTCCCCTTGGAGACAGGGGACCAGGGGTGGCAGCATTCACTGTGGCACTGGGATGGGTGGTGTGAAAGAAGGTGGCCTTGGAGAAGAGCCACTCTCCCTCTCTGCTGCCTCTCTCACCCTTTGAGAATGTTGAGGGTGCTGCTGAATTTCACACAGTTTTGTGGGGTAAGAGCTCATGTTATTTTATCTGAATAACAAGAAAGACAACAACAGGAGGTAGAGTTCAGGGTCCATTTGCTAAGTTAAGGGACTGGATGTTAAAATTATCATTTTATATAATATAACTTCTTACCTGTAATAAATTGTAATACATAAAATGTAGCAAAATTGCAAATTTTATTAGCTCCTTATGGGTTCCCTTGACCATATTTTCAAAAATGTGGGCACCAGAAAAAGTAAGAACAAGCATGGAGTATAGCACGCTGGATTCCGAAAGAACTGTGAAGCGCTACAGTTATTTGTTCAGACGGTCGTGGTGGTTGGGAGTGAAGGAGGAGCTGTGTTTTCCAGGAGAATTCCCGCAAATACACATAAAAGAAATGGTTACACTTAAAAATCAGCTTTTGGCATCAGCACTGTGATAAGCAATGTCGACAAAAGTCATTCAAGGATATACAAAGGCCGAAGTGTTGTCAAGGAGACCGGTTGTGTTGGTTCGCACCTCTGATTTCAGTCACTCTTGGGGCAGGAAGGTTGTAAGTCTGAGGCCAGTGTAGGCAACTCAGTGAGACGTTGCTTCCAAATAAAGTATGGGAAGGGTCAAGAATATAGGTTGGTGGTAGAATGCAATGTCCTAGTGTGCACGAACCTCTGGGGTCAGTCCTGACTGCAAAACGAACAAACAAAGAATTGTCAGGAAAAATGAAACTCATGCTCCCTCAAAAATCATGTATTATTTATTATAAATAATTCATATTTAATAAATAATATTATAATAAATATTTATTATTTATTATAAAATAATATAATATAACATAAATTATAAGATATTTATTATTTATGATAAAAATACCTTTACAATGAAGGAATTTGTCAGATTCCACCTTAATCAAAAGACCAGCTGGGTGTGGTGGCGCACGCCTGTAATCCCAGCACTCGGGAGGCTGAGGCAGGAGGATTGATGTGAGTTTGAGACCAGCCTGGGCTACAAAAGTGAGCTCAGGACCAGCCTGAACTGCGTAACAAGACGCTGTCTCAAAAAGACAAAACAAAAACAAAAACAAAAACAAAACACCAAAATTAGGATCACCAAAAACTAGATATCGCCTGCTTCCTGATGAAATATGATGGGAGCAACACTGTGTGCTGTTGCGTAGATCAGAGCAGGGGAAGGCGGTCAGTGTCATGGCTGTATCTAGATGTTGCTCTGAAGCCTCATATAGCCATAGGTGGAGTGTTTTTGGAGGTAGCCAGATCTAGGGTGTGTGGTGTTGGGGTTCATTCGTGATGTGATGCTAAGGTTAAGGATGTGAGTGAGTGCACTCCACATAAAATGTAAGACGCAGCAAGAGGCCTGCTTGCTGCTGCCTGCTGCCTTGCTTGCTGGCTTCTGCCTGCTGTGCACTGTTTTCCTCTATGATGCTGCTCTGCCATACCTCTCTGCTTTAAAGCCAGCCAACTATGGACTAAAACCTCTACGAACTGGGAGCTGGATGAACCTTCTTCCTTTAACTTTGGACATCAAGTACTTTGTCTCAGCACTGGGAAATGTAATCTGGACAGTCTGGGAACATAAACTGAGGGATGTTTCATAGCACAATGGATGCTTCAGAAAAGCCTATGTGATCCAAGGCCAGAGAAGCTGAGGAAGAGCAGGATTAACATGGAGAACTGCTCCTATAAAAAGGTAACATGTCCTCCTCAGTTGGATCTGAAATTTAAGAAAAAGAAAACAATTTTGAGGATTTCTTTGGACTCGTCAGGGAAGTCTGAGCTTGAATTATGTATTGATGTTGTGTCAGACTTGAATTCTCTGAGTGTAGTAATGGCGATGTGCTTATGCTAGGGCAAGTCCTTATTATGCAAAGATAAGGACTCACCTAATTAGAGTTGGAGGGCCATGATATCTGCAATCTATTCTACATACACGCGCGCGCGCACACACACACACACACACACACACACACACACACACACACACATCAAAAGAGTGAAACATAGGCGATGTGACAAATGTTTCAAGTTGGGGAATCTGGTGGAAAGACACAAGTATATGCATGGCCTTTGTCTTAGCTCTTCAACTTTTCTGTAGATTTGGACATCTCCACAAGAATATAGTTAGATATGACCCAGAATAGGATATCTGAAGCCAGGTGGTTTTAATAAATTATCAAGACACTGACTGAGTGTCCTGTCAGAAGTGTCCCTGTAGCTCCCATTCTGGCAGTGTCCTGACAGGCGTTCTATGGCTCATCAGGGCCCCAAAGGGAAAGGGTAGCAAATGGATTAGTTCATGTCTGCAGGAACTTGCTGTTATGGCTGGCCTGCAAATGCCAGGATTAAAGGGCTAGACAAAAAATAAATAAATAAGTGAAACTTCATGAGTTTAACTTAGCGCTGATACTGACAGCTACAGCTGCTGAAGGCTCAGTCCTAATGAGATGTGGAAGAGGCCACACTGGCGACAGCAGCTGGTTCTCAAGGTCCTGTGTATGGCGGGGAGAGAAAGTTCATGTCTGGAGGGGGCTGTATGATACATTACACCACAAAGCAGCCATAATAGGGAACCAAATAGAAGTCAGTGAGCTTGAATAGTCTCCCTTGCAATAGGTAAATTATTTGTGTACTTAGCTGAAATCTATATTCTTTCTGTCATATAGGGTCTAAGTACAAGAAGTTTAAAGATAAGTTTTTTTTCTTTTACCTTTCCATTTGGGGAGGGTTTGTCTGTATTGCAATATTTTATAACTCATGAAAGCCAGCTGAGACAACAATGAAAAGATACAAAATAATTGATGCTTCTTTATAGTTTAATTTTATGTAATCTACCATCTTATACAAATGTTCCAAGAGATTTAATGTAATCCAGGGAGATACTACTTGCAGTGAGTTTTACAACATTATGGGACTCTGGGCCAATCTTTGCGACCATAAATCCTGACAGGCCAATTTCATTGCATTAAGAAACCCTGAAGAGATTAGTATGGAGTGTGATGTTGGGCGCTGTAGCTTGCCCCTGGCCCCTTTCTCTGTGATGCTGCTGCCCTGCTCTGCTTCCTGGCAGTCTGAACTGAGCAGCTTTGACCCACCATGTCCTTCCTTTGTGACACGTCTGCCCAGGAGCAGCTGACCGTGGACCGACTGCTCTGAACCAGGAACTAAACAAATCTTTCACCTGTGTGTGTCAGGTATGGAGTCTCAGGAATGGGAAAGTGGACTCATGTGGCCTAGGAGAGCACGAGCAGCTGCAGGTCATGGCCAGATGTGGGCTCTGGATGACTGGGAGAGGCAGTGTACTTGTGTTTCTACTGCTCATCGCTTGAATGTGTCCTTATCAAGTTCTTAGGCCCCAATTTTCTCATAAAGTTTTCTCCATAGATTGGAGACTGTCTTTGTTTTGAGGAGATGCTGGTGGGATGTTGTGTTTGCTGATATCATTATTAATTGTGATGTCAATTTGCATGAATTAAGGTATGCCAACCTGATTGGTAAACTCTGGGTATGAATGACATAGGCTGCACACCGAGGGAAGACCTATTCTATATGGGGGTAGCACGAGCCAGTAGGGTTATTGCCTGGACGGAGTAAAAAGGGAGAGGAAGATGAAGTCTTTCCTTCTGCACCTTTGGAGGAGCTCTGGTTTTTACTGTGGGTTTTGAGTGTTGGTCTCCAGGTCGTTCAGGCTTCCAAACAGACCCTCAGTTTTCTGACATAGACTTACATGCCCTCTGCATGAGCTCTAGGTTTTTAATACTTGACCAGGTCCTCCAGCTCTGCAGTGCACAGGTGGCGATTCTGCACTCTTCTGCTCCTCATGCTACAGGTGGCCATTGGCAGCTTTCTGTGGGAATTATTCCATTCCATTTTTATACAGAATTTATATTAAGCTTGTTCCTCTAGTGCACCCTGACTGACACAGCTGGGTTGAGAGAGCCATGTCAGCCAATTCATACTCTGGAGGCATTACCTAGGCTCCTCAGTGCCACATCTATACGACAGGAAGCCTGGGCACAGTGTTCCCGAGGAGAATTGAGAGAAATGGTGTGCTTGGACATGACTCTTCAAAGAGATTCACTCATGTGAAAAGGAGCTGTTCTGAATGGCCGAGCACGGTGTGCCGCGGAACTCCCCATGTCTTCTCGCGCCATGTGACCCTCACCTGGCTTCACTTGTTCCACACTGCAGTGGAGTAAGGATACTCAACCCATGTTACTTGGTAATATTTTGAGGACTGAAATTTTAATATTTTGTTTTATAAGTCATGTTAGATGACTTCATGAAAAGGTGGGTCAGCTTTGTTTCATGTAGCTCTTGATAGTTCTTTTTCTTTCCTATAAATGGTCTTGGGTTGGGTTGGCTCCCTTTCTTGACTTCCCAGCTCACGGCTCTTTTCTGTCTGCTTAAACAGCCTTTCTTGGCAGTAGGGTGTAGCCCTGAACTCCAGATTGGCACCTGCTGGCCCTCCTTGAGCTGGACTCCCCAATCCTAAACTTCCCTCCTCTGTTCTGGACCCCACACCCTCTGATGGGACCCTGGCATGTCTGGCAGTTGTGCTGGGGCTGCCAGTGGTAGCCAGCACCCTGTGCTGTGAGGCTCTTGGGTGCCAACTCCTGCCCACTGGTTTTGGTTCTTCTTTTGCTAAGTCAGTTGACTGGTTTGTTGCTGGGATTTTAACAACTCACTTAGCTAAAGGTGACCCCTAAGAGTTGCTTCTAGCCCTCTTCTCTGGTATTCCTTCCTCCCTGCTGATTTTTTCCCCAATTTGAGACCACTAGTAGGGGGAATTCATGTCAGGATTAACTTCCAATGTCAGGTTAACTTCTAAGGCTATGTTGAAATCTTTACAGTCCAGTAGGAAAAGCCATGTACTCCATAGAAAAAGAGAGCTGATCACCTCATTTACCCCCAACTTATGACTGACTTCCCTAGCAAAAACAAAAATAAGAAGTGAGCAGCAAATGGAAAAAGTTCAAAGGAGGACACAGAGAGAAGAAAGTGAAGAAGAGGAAACAAGAACACAATGTTTGTGGATTCTCTGATTATTGATGCCTGAACTGGTTAGAACTTCAAAAGAAAATGCTCTATCAGTAGCCAGTTGAGCTGTGTGTCTCTTGCTCAAGCATTTAACAGAAAATTTGATAAAGTTTAGGGTGCTTCACTGACACCAGAGGTGAACATGACCCAACTTCCACTTCGCTCCCTCTGTCTCTAGAAGGATGGATTATGGAGTCAAAGGAGACATGTGGCAAAACTAAAAATGCGACCAGCTGTGAGAAATTTGAAATAAAAGTTTCCTCCAGGGATAATATACCTGGATCATACATCGAGTCATTGGCCCTCAAAAGGTCAGTTTGTTGAAGAGTTGCTTCGCTCCCATGCTTGGTGTTCATAAAAACAAAGGTGTACAGGCATCTTAGCTGTGTGTCAACAGATAAATGGAAAGAGACAATGTGGAATATAATCAGTATGGTATTATTTGGCCTTAAGATGCAAATTTCCTCTGGGTTTAGGAAACATGGGTTAGGGTAACTGGACAGAAAGTAACAAAATGAGGTTATCTGACTAAGATTGAGTTAAGTTTTGTTTTCCTGAGTTTCTATTTCTTTGAAATGGTATCACTTGGTCAAGGCTGAGTTAAGTTTTGCTTTCCTAAGTGAGGGTTTCATTTGTAAGAAATGATGTGCTCCACCTGCCTGAAAAAGGTCGCTGTGCTCCCTTCCCATGTGAGCGCCTGGGGTGAAATCCCGCTCCTCTCTGCCAGGACTTCAAGGACTACTGCGGTGATAAGTTCATGGAGAAACTTTCTGGCTTCCTAGAGAGATGACTCTTTCTTCATTGTTTTAGATTTTAGTTTATCAGAGTAATGTTTATCTTTCCAGCAGAGACAATGAATAGAAGACAGGGTTTTATTGTAAATTGAGTATTTATAATCCTACATGTTTGGTATATGTACATAACCCAAGAGATGACATTTACACTGTGTTACAACAGGTAGCAATGGAAACTTGCTTAGTGAATTCCAGGAGAAAGAGCAGTTATTAATAGGAAAAGCAGATGGCCTTGAATAAGTGAAGATGATAAACCTCCCTTATTAGATAAATAAAATTTGAAACTATACTAAAATATAGCAGCTTGGCAAAAACCCTAAGGCTGTTGATGATGTTATGGGGAAATAGGAACACAGACATGGCTGGTTTGAATAAAAAATGATGAAACTCCTGGATGAAAATTTCACAATATTTATCAATATTACAAACACAGGCAACCTTTGGCCTTACAATCCTGTTTCTTGGAATGTTTTTTTAAAAAAACATGCCTACATATGTGGAATACCACAAGTAGTGTTGCTTCTAATGGCAAACGAAGTCAAGAAAAAGCTGAGTGAACCCCAATAGGCACTGGTCAGCCCACACTGCAGTGCATCCCTACGCGGACTCATATGGACATTTTGTTAAGATCAAAAAGCCAAGGTGCAAAATAAAGCACATATACTAGCATGGTGTGCATGTAGCATCATCTTTGGTGTAATAAAAGGAAATAAAAAGAGCATTTCAATCCATTTCCAGGTGTTAACTCAAAAGGTCAGTTTGAGGTCAGTTTGTTGAAGAGTTGCCTTGCTCCCATGCTTGGTGTCCATAAGAGCAAAGTTGTGCAGCTGCATGTCAACAGAAGAATGGAAAAATACAATATGGAATATACTGAATGTGGTATTCAACCTTGAGATGCAGAATAAGAGCCTGCCTGGCAAGCACAGGGTTTTAAGTCCAATCCCTGGTACTGCAAAACAAAAAATCAACAAAACAAAACAAACAACAACAAAGAAAAACAAAAACAAGAAGGACAGTACTTTCAATCTTAAAACCTTAAGATGCAAATATATATATATATATATGTATATATATATATATGTGTATGTATGTATATATATATATATATATATGTGTGTGTGTGTGTGTGTGTGTGTGTGTGTGTGTGTGTGTGTGGTCTTTTTGAGACAGGGTCTCACTATGCAGTTAAGGCTGGCCTTGAGCTCACTTTTGTAGCCCAGGCTGGTCTTGAACTCA